>WBMY01003447.1:764912-821735 GCA_013397315.1 Donacobius atricapilla | reverse complement strand
GGAAAAAAAAAAAAAAAAAAAAAAAAAAAAAAAAAAAAAGAGGCTGTTCAATATAACCATTTGTCTTTGCTTATTTTTTTAATTTTTTTTTTTTTCTTACAGGCCCATCATTGTCACCTGTGTACTTCTTGTCATCACAGGGCATGAATAAAATAAAAAAAAGAAGAAATAACACTTCAATATGAGAGACCATTCCCCTTTTGCAATGCTCTTCTGCATAGTGGCTGCCACAGTTCAGTAATATGACAAGACATAACACAGAATATAACTGGGTTTTTTATTTAATTTTCACGGTTAAAAAACCTTTCTTGAAATTGCTTTTCATTGTTTATCTTGTTGTCACTTAAAAAAAGACAGGACCACCTGCATATAGATAACAGGAAGGGAAATGAGTTTTGGTATCTCCTATTTAAAGTACAAACACTGCTCTTTATAGTCAAAATCTTCTAAGGGATTGATGGTATCTTGACTGTATTTGTTTTACTTCTTCTCAATTCAATTTACAGAAAATGCCTAGTGCAAGAACCAACAGAGTAAATAGAGTGATGCACAGAATAACAGAACTAAGTTTCTTTCATTTTGGTCACTTAACAATACTCCACCTGAATATGAAATGAAGATTCCAGTGTCTCAATAATTCAGCTGTAGAACTTTGTGATTTGTCTGAATCACTCAGCAATGCTAGGGCAGAGAGCACAGAAAATATTTTTGGGCAACCAAAAAATCTGCAGTTTGTCATAGAAATCCAAACCTCCCCATAATTTGGCTGGGAGACCTGCGGGGCTGCTCCTGTGTCCATGCTTCGTTAGTGTGAAAATCATACCAAGAAAGAGGATAGAGGGGAAAGGAAGTAGATGGCTGGCATTCACATATGATTTTGCTGTAGAGCTGGGATATTAGTCAGGACACAGAGTCCCTGGAGCTACAACACAATCCTAATTTTTAGTATATGCTTACTTTCATAATCTAAAAGTACCATTTATACCCTGGTGCAACTGGGATCTAAACCCAACTTTAACGATATAAAATAATTTCTTAAAGTCTCTTCTTGCTTAGCTTGAAATATTCTTTTGTGTCTGGAAAGCATGACTCTGAACAGGTCTAGAGCTCTTTTGTTAATGACTGGATAGTCTTGCTCCTGCCTTAGTCCCATGTGAGTCAAGGTACCTCAGTATATTCTGCAAGGATTCTGAAAACTCCTGAGGTATATGTGGAGACATGGTACAAAAATCTGTCATGACAAAGCATTCAAGGTGACTTATTATTGGGACAATCAATCTGAGTTTTGGCCTTGAATCCAAAATGACATCTACTTTCTGACTCAAGAAATATTTGGTGTGAACTATGTAAAACTGGGGAAGCAAGACATACTCAAAATCTTCCATATGGTTCAGTGACCTTAGCACAAGGCAGAGAGTTCTTACTGGTNTTATTATTATTATTATTATTATTATTATTATTATTTTAATTCCTTCAATGCCAGGAAAAGGGATCTGAATGTGGGACAGTAATTTCTGAATTTGGATTATGGTAGAGGCAGCCTTAAATGGCTGACTTTTGGTGTAAGTTCTCCAATAGGACTTATATCTGTGTTTTGAAAAGTCCAATTAACTCTTGCTCATGAATCACATTGGATTTAAAGAAAACTTGGCAACCTGAGAAACTTGGCAGCTATTTANGTTTTTTTTTTTCCTGCTGCTTATTCTTGTACTCCAGATCTGTGGATGTCACACATCTTTACTGCCAAGAAGTGTATCTACAGTAAAAAGAGTGAAAAGTAACTTTTTTTTGGTTGCTTAAATTATTCTGCTACTAAATTTAAGGAGAAACCTAATAATGTAATTAGTGTAAAATTTCCTTGGAATACAAACTAATATCATGCTAAGTTCTGCTTTAGATCAATTCAAGAATCCTTATAGTCTTAATGTATTTTAGGTGTTTTTTACACTGGATTACCTTAATTCATCCTGGAGTAAAAATGAAGAAATTGAGAATCCTTGAGAAGAGATATAATCACATTTTTCCCAACAATTTTATGAATAGCTAAGAATCGTCTGCAATGATTAACAAAACAAGAACTGAAACATATCTTGTGAGCATGACTTCAAATACTTTGGTATTGCAGTTGTTAATGTGTTCTGCTTCTCTTGTCTCTTCTTTGCACTCATACAGTACATGTGCTATGAAATAGTAACAGAGGGATGGGGTTTACTTTTCAATCAAGAACAATTCATAGTTATGTTTTCACTTTTCAAACTTATTATTATTATTATTATTATTATTATTATTATTATTATTTTAATTCCTTCAATGCCAGGAAAAGGGATCTGAATGTGGGACAGTAATTTCTGAATTTGGATTATGGTAGAGGCAGCCTTAAATGGCTGACTTTTGGTGTAAGTTCTCCAATAGGACTTATATCTGTGTTTTGAAAAGTCCAATTAACTCTTGCTCATGAATCACATTGGATTTAAAGAAAACTTGGCAACCTGAGAAACTTGGCAGCTATTTACTTTTTTTTTTTCCAGCTCTGATCTTCAAGTTCTCTACACACTGATGCAAGGTGAGATGTTACTCATAATTTTCCTGCATAAATTGTAGTAAAAAAGAAAACTGCTTAGCAAATCTACCACTAGGCGTGAAGACAAAAATAACCAGGAATCTGTGCTCCTTTGAAATCAGCACTTCCTTTCACACCAGCCACTACCAGGTAGCTGCACTTGGACTGAAGACTTAGGCTGAATAAAACCAATGACTTAGTGTGATATCTTCATGTCCCATTAGCCAGACTCCCTGAGTCCCGGTTGCTGCTAAAGTCAGTTGTTTTATTTCATTGACTGGGTTAATGGCAATGAAATAGCATTACATCAGGAAAACTTCTGACCTTCTGCTGCATCTTTTTGAGAACTGCACTGTTAATGACTGTTCATATTAATTGGAAATCCAAAAAACAGATGTTTCAGTACAATTCTTCATTCCATGATGTTCAGTCATCCTGCCACCCATCAAAAGATAATAACCTCAATATAGTGTTGCAGGAATCAACGAAGTATTTTACTAACATCAGTGTCTAATCTCTGTGCCAGATAACTCACCCAAACATTTAAAGTTTTACTTTGTTCACTTTGTTAAAACACACGTTGAATCTGATCCTCTTAAAAAGCCTAGGATATTATATAGTGCTTATAAGCCAATGGAACACAGGAATTGATGACTTGATACTTGTTCAGATCTGCCAGTCCTGATGTCAAGGCAACAACCTTTCTTCAAAGACCAGGATGGGCTGGGTAATAACTCCTAAGAGAGCCTTCACTCTTCATCTCACCAAGTGAGCCTCCATACTTCACCTCAGTTGCCAACATTTTTAGTCACTGTATATCAAAGTGGTTCAGTTGTTCAGATGAGATGGATCAGTTCATTCAGCTTTTGTCTTTCCCTGTTTATTCCATCCAAAGGGTGAAATGAGGAGACTAAATGTAAACCCATCATGCACCATAAAAGTGAAGAAACATATCTTTCAAATAGTATTTTGATAAGTTATTCAAAATATATCCTTATGTTTTCACTAGAGTTAGTTTGTTTCTAAATTTGAAGACCTTGAGGTGTATCCCAGACAAAAATTTGGAACCATATTCTTTTTAGATCAGTTTCAGCAAATGTGTAGTATGTACTTTTACAATGGTTAAAAAAGTTTCCCGTTCATCCCTATTTTCATCCCATGGATGTTTTGACCTAATGAGGCTGCTCTTGTATTTCGGGGATACAAATTCATTTGTCGAAAGCTCAAAGAAGTGGGATCTTTATTTTCAAATCAGTTGAATGTTTCTATATTTTTGAGGGACTCATGTATTAACAGAAGGATAACATAAATCCAAATCTAACTGGTAATATAAACCCAAAGTTAGCTCAAGTTAATATACATTATTTTAAGACTAAATAAAAATTCACTTCTGTCTTCAAATATGGAAGCAATGGGTGTGAACTTGTGCCTATAAGAGCTCCCGTGTATCTACTGGAGTTCTACTGTAAGGAATACTATTGCTAAGAGATGGAAGAGGTAATAGCAATTGTCCTGACAAATTGCCTCCCTGACTATATAAATAGCACACTTTTAAAATATTAATTGAAGAAGAATCCAGGAATAGTAAATACACATTTTATTCTATAAATCAGTTTGACATACTATGGCTCACTTGAAACATATCCATCAGTGGTGATCAGAAAATTAATTAATGTAAGAAAAGGGAAATGAGAACAGAAGACATCCTGGAAGATTGTTCAGATTTCCAAAGGAGCTTATTAACAAAGATATATTCCTGTTGTCAAAACCCTTTTTTCAGCCATCTTTCTTCAGGGCTTGTGCATAATACCTATAAATAGAACCACAGCCATTTACAGGAGAGCTGAAGACATATGGCAAATCTCTTACCAGGATGTGTCCCTAACTTCACTGTGAGACTGCACATATTTCCATAACTTTCTGAGCCATAAATCTTCAGACAAGGAAAAGAACTTTAAGTCCTTATGTTTCATGTAAGACTCTACAGCATCTTACATACGGTGTGATGTCTCTCATAAGGTTCTTTTCATATGACCCAAATTCAGGGAACATCCCTGCCATCCAAGCTGCTGGTGCCTGAGGGAGAAATCATTTCCAGAACAGGCCAAAGGCAGCAGTGGCAGATGAGGAGGAAGCCAAGGAAGGAGCAGCAGCAGAGAGACCCCACAGAGGATGGAGGACAAGGAGGGATAGAGGGACTTCAGGCCCAGAGCAGGAATCCCTGGAAAGGGATTTCCTTGTCTTTATCTCAACCCACAAACTTCTTCACCCTATTTTCTTCCCCATCCTATTGAGGACAGGGATTGAGATGCTGTGTGGGAGTTTGACCCTCAGCCAAGGTTAACCCTCTCTGGTCCTGTTGCCTTTTGGATGTGATGTAAGTTTAAGGGTCCAACAAGAGAAAGGGAATAAGACAGTTCCCAGTTTAGGGTGATACCTTCTGTGAATGCTATTTTAGAACTTGGACCTCCTATATTCATAGGCTTACCCAAGGTGGCTCAGATTTATGAAGCAGTCTTTAAGTCTGTACCAATCAATAAATTACATGAAGAGTCATCATGTCTGCCAGAATCCCCCATTTCTGTGCTCAACAACTGCAGCTCAGTCTCTCATGCTGAGTTATAATTCACATCAAGTAAAATGTTTCCTTTTTCATCAGCTGCTGCCTTGTTTTGCCCTGTAGACCCATGCTAAGCACATTGCAGTCTCTTTTTGTAAAAGTCCATCACAAGGATCTCAGCCACACTGGTAACATCTGATGCTGTCAAAACCATCAGAAAGATGTGAAAAAAAGTTTTGCTGACCATTTCCAAATTTGACTAAAAGCACCTGTGCAACTGACTCCATTAATCTGTAAACAGTAATTATTGTCTGTTCACATTACAGAACATTAATTGCAAGAATGAATGCTAATGCAATATATAATTAATGTCACAGGATTCTAAAAACATACATTAGCAAAGTAAGAATAAGTCAGTTACACCTTTAATTATCTATTTATGTTTGAGTTGTTTTCAGTGAGAGAGAAGCACAGATTATAAAACCCAGAAGAACCCTCCATTTTTCTCTAATTTGTTCAGCAACAAGATGCATATTTGGATTAACATGAGAAAGGAAATTACTTGCTTTCAGTAGAATATGACCTTCAGATATATAAATCTGATATCAGAGTCCTGTTACTAGTGAATTAGTTACTAGTCAAGTTTGTATTCCTTAAGGATTTAACCAGAATTTATACTACTATAACTAAAGATTTTTCTTTATTTTGATAAGTTTTAGTTGCAGAAAATGTAGCTATCTAGCATTAACTGGGTTGTGAAAGAAGCATAGCCGTGGTAAACCAGTGTTCTCTAATCATGATGAACTGTGTACACACAGATTACAGACCTCAGGGCTTGGAGTTTTTCCTATAAAACTCCTACACCTGTCAACAGGAATTGTGTGGATGTATGTACAGCAGAATACAGTCATATTCCTTTATAAAGAATAATTATACTCTTTTAATTTTAAATAAAAATATTAAAGCAAAGTTCAAACCATCTTGTTGTTGAGAAAAACAATTGAAGAAGATGCAAGGGCAAACAGGGATAGGACAAGGAGGAATGGCTTTAAGCTGAAAAAGGCAGATTTGGATTAGATATTAGTAAGAATTTATTTACCTGTGAGGGTGGTAAGGTACATGTTGGCCAGAGAAATTATGGATGCCCTACCCTGGGAGCCAGGCTGGATGGGCTTTGAGCAATCGGGTCCAGTGGAACGTGTCCCTGCTGGAGGAGGTGTGAGAGGTGCTTGGAGCAAGATGATCTTTAAGGTCCCTTCCAACCCAAACTATTCTGTGATTGTGTGAATCTGTTCAAGATCAAGAAGCTGTTCAACAAGATCAAGAGCCTTTTGTTGGAAAAAAAAACCCAGCTGGAAGCAGAGGAATAAGGGACGGAGAAAAATAATGCAATAGAGGTCTGTAAAACCAGATCTGGCATGGAGAAGGTGAATAGGGAAAAATGGAAAACTTGGAGAAGACAAATGTCAGCACTAATGGATTTCTAAAATAAGGAACTTTTTTGACAGGGATTAGACAAATTAATGAGACAAATATCTATCACAGGCTATTAAATATGAAGAAAAGTCTTCTGATTAAGGAGGTTTCTGAATCACCTATCATGGTGCTGGGAAAATATTCTAGAAATTTTTTGCCAATTTCTTGTCCCACTCTTGTCCCTTTTACTTACACCATTTACACTGGTCAATTCTACAGACTGAATGTGAGGCTATATGAGCTTTTAATCAAACCCTAAACCATTTCCTACAGGGATTTTTTTTTTTTAATGTTATCAATAACACAAAGTATCTCATCTGTAGGCATAAAACAATCATTCTTTTGTCTTCAGTGAGCATTGCAGTACATCCTAATAACAGTAAAATCATCATGGTTACTGAAATCTATCGTGTTACCTTTGAGCTGTTGTCAGTTAGCACAATTATGATGCAAACTGCTAAATATCTGCATTTTAGCAGGTAATATTTCCTAAGAAGCTTTTTTATGTTTTCAGCTTTTAAAAGTTGCTTGCTTCCAAGCAAGTCCTGTGTAGAAATGTTCCTCGGATATTCTCAGAGATTATTGTCAGAGTGAGCAAAGGTCAGGCAAAAAAAGTACACTATTAAATCTTTGAGGAGATGACAAGAGTGTCCAGCAGATATAGAGTGATTGAATTATGCAAATTGTTTTTTATTTCCTGTCCTGATTTTGGCTGAGATAGAGTTAAATTTCTTCCTGGTAGCAGGTATAGTGCTGTATTTTAAAATTTAGGATGAGAATAGCATTAAAACCATTTGAAACCTTTTGGATGTTTTAGTGGTTGCATTCAGTCAGGGACTTTTCTGCTTCTCACCCCACCTCACCAGTGAGGAGTCTGGGGGTGCTCAAGGAGTTGGGAGGGGGCACAGCTGGGACAGCTGGCCCTAACTAGCCAAAAGGAAATTCCAGACCATACTGTGTTGTGCTCAGTGTATAAAATGGGGAGGGAAAGCTGGCTGATGGCCACTGCTCAGAATCTGTCTGGGCGTCAGTCAAAAGATGGTGAGCAATTGCATTGTGAGTCACTTGTCTTCTAACTTCTAATTATTTTATTGTTGTTGTTATTATTATACCTTCCTTTTTGGTTCTGTTAAACTATCTTTATCTCAATCCACGAATTTTACATTTTTTTATCCTAATTCTCTCTCCTGTTCCCCTAGGTGGGGCGAATGACCAAGAGACAGTGTGGTGTTTAGATATCTGCCAGGTTAGACCACAACACAGTTCAAACATACAGCTCCTCCAGATGGGCCTTGAATAAAGTGTATTTTAAACAGGATAAACAAAAAGCTTATCTTTCTGCAGGGAAACTTCCAGCAATGATGTTTTACTGAACTGAGTGGACAACCCTGTGTAAATGTGCATGTCCATTCCTGCAGGGATGTGCACAGCATTGATCCAGAGTGGCAAGAGGAGAGTGTTGTCTGCACAGCCAGAAGCTCCCCAGGATGTTGGACATATTAGAAAATAAAAGCTTATTAGAAAAAAGTCTTACCCATGCCCATTAAATATACATATTCATTTACTCACATTCATAAACTGCTTTGATTATATGCTAACTTCTCCATTTTTAGTATTGCAAAGGGCTGTGAGGTAGCTAAGTTGTGACTATATCCTTTTTAACTAGAGAGAAAAAGAATTTTCCATTAGCCAGAGAGAGATGCCTCCACACTCTAGGCCTTGACTGGCAGGTCCTGCTTCTCCCAATTCCTGGAAGCTTATTCTCAAAGTGGCTGAAAAAACCAGCCACTGGTGCTGAAAGAGATAGCCCATACACTTATTCTCATTTCTTAATAGTCTCTATGATGTAGTTTAATTTTCAATTAAATTCCAGCATATGCAGAATCAACATTTTGAAATATGCACTTTAATAGATAAAGAGCCTTGTATCTTTGGAAGCTCTCTATTTTATTACATTTTTAGTTATTCCAATGAGAAAAATCCTCTACAATTATGTGTCTTTCTATTCTATTGAAAGGATCAAAATCTTTTATATAGCTAGCAATATAAAACAAACATAGTTCATATCAAAATCAATACTCATTGACTTTTCAAAGCAAAACAGTTTCTACCTCAAGAGTCTTGGTTTATTTTTGTGTTGTATCATGAAATATCACTTTATCTAACAATTCATATTTTTACTAATAACGCTTATCCAGCAGATTTTCACTTCATTTCATGTTGGTCATCCAAGCATAAGAAAACACTTTGTGAACATTATCTAACTTCAATAAAAATGAAGAATATTAATAAAAATAACACTTTTATTCATACTTTTTCTCCTTGTGTGTTTTCAGATCTAAGTCTGTTGAGTTAACTAGCAGTAGCATATTTTTCTTATATTTATTTATATTCTCCTTGCAGAAGTCACAGAAGATCGTGAAGGTACCACTGCAATATTTTTTATTATTACAGTGAATCTATATGATTCTAATCTAAATCTCCAGGTCTGCTGGAAACAGAAATCCAAACTGAGCTCAAGACCTGTTTTATTAGACATCATAGAACAATAGTGTAAGGATGAGATTCATATTTTAGCTTTATGGTAAGTGATGAAGTAATAAACTCTTATAACTGTCACTACTACTGAGGATAACAAAACTATCACAAAGATCCTTCAAGTAGGTAATACTCTAATATTCCTGTGAAAATAACTCATAATTACCATAAAGAGACATATGAGTTAAGAATTTATTTCTGTTATTTGCCATAGTCAAATGGTACTGAAGATCCTAAAACAAAAGCCCTAATATTATTCTAAAATGGAAGATCAACATCCATGTCTTATTTCCTCATAATTTACTTGCTGATGTAACTTCATCTGTTCACATTTACATTATTTTTATGTTTCAAAATGTAGAAGGAATTTAAAAAGAAAATACATGGAATATTTTTGGTTTCTGGACAAGATATTTTTGGGGTTTGTATGTAATTTTTTTTTTAGTATCAATGTTTATTGCCCTTTAGGGTAATTAATTTTCTTTTCAGCTTAGATCAATAGTTGTAATGTTAAGTCAATATGCCATGAAAAAGTAGTTGAACTTTATGCTTATTGCTTTAAAGTACATTTTACATTCTCTGTAAGGCAGTTTTCAGTTCAATACTGGGCAGTACATGCCAAGGTTAGAGTTGTCTGTGCGATTTGGAAAATCCAGGAATGGTCAGCATGTAGTGAAACTTCAGGGGTTTTTTTCCATTCACAGAACCACAGAAATACAGAATTATTAAGGCTGCAAAAGACCTCCAAGATCAAGTCCAATCACCACCTTGTCAACTAAAGCACAGCATCAGGTCCTGTGCCCAACTGTTCCTTCAATTCCTTCGGGGATGGCAACTCCTCCACCTCCCTGGGCAGCCCCTTCCAGTGCCAAAGTCCATTCCAACGCTTTTGATTCCATGCTGTGCATTCCAGGTTGTCCATTGTGACCCAAGCCAGGTTTTTCTGACAACTCTGCTCTTTCTCTTTCTCACTTGCAGATCTTTGGGTTTGGTATTTGTTTTCTGCTTAACTTGAATTCCCTATAGTTCAATTCCCTCCCAGATGAAGATGAAAACTTAACTCTATCTCTCTCTTCTGCCTACTTATTTACTTATTTTGACCCATTCCATGATCTTTTATAGCTGAACTCCATAAGGTTTTACTCTCCATTTGTTATAAATAAGTATTCAAGTCCCTCATTTCTGTGCTCTCTTCCACTTAATGTTTGTCTAGGAATCACTCAGTAGAACTCACCTTTTTTAACTGGATCTTCTGGGTGTATCCTGCTGTAGCAAGCTGTAAGTAGGTCTGTAAGTCTGAGCTTTTGAGGTCTTTTATCAAGGTGACAATAACTAAAGAAACATTTGTTCTGTGTCTTTCTTCCTTCTTCCTCATATAGAATACTTAAAAGACCTCCTGTTTCATTAGGAGAACAAAACACAGCAGTGCAAGTGGGTATTTGTACCAGCAGTTAGTACTGAATTCCTACTGTATTGAGGCCTCAACAAGTATAGATAAAATCCATACCAGAGAAAAAAAGACTAGCAGCAAAATGCTTCACACTCCGAACTAGAGGGCACATAGCATCAAGCGGAATAAGAAAAATAATAATGGTTTTCAGGAGTGAATCACGAAGTATCAGCAATAAACAGGTAATACTCTTCTAAGGGGATGTAGAAATGAAACACCATACTGCCTCAAAAGGTCACGCAGTAATTTCACAGAATCATAGAATAACCTGAGTTGGAAGGGACCCACAAGGGTCATCAAAGTCCAGTTCCTGGCCCCGCACTGGGCAGCCTCAAGAATTCCACCATGTGCTTTAGAGCATTGTCCAAAGGCTTCTTGAACTCGATTTCAAGTTTGGCCCTGGGACCACTTTCCTGGGGAGCCTGTTCCAGTACTCAACCACTCTCTGGGTGAAGGACCTTTCCCTGATATCCACCTTAAACCTCTCCTGACACAGCTTCCATTTCCTTGATGCAAAGCCCAAGTAGATGAAAATTGTCTTTCCCAGTTATGACAATGAAGACAAAAACTGCAGTTATGGTTTCCTGAACACACAAAGAATGTGAATCACGAACAAGAAAAGATACACATGCGTTAGCTAGTAAAATCCAAGCTCACAATCACTATGAGACAGGCCTTTTAATTCATGAGGTTCTTTTAAAAATTTTTGGGTTGCTTTTTTTTTTTTGTTTTGTTTTTAATTATTCTTTCTCCAGGTACAAAAGCCTGGAAAATCACACTGCAAAAGTACTTGAATCCCTAATCCTTGTCATAAGGATTTTTACTATGACATTTTCTTTTTTTCACAGGTCTTAAATGTCTGTGAAGATAACTACAGCTCACACCACAAATGTAATATTTTGTCAGAAAGTATAGACAATGCAGTTTCAAAGGCAAGTCCTAACTAGGATGCTTGAGAATGATTTAATGAAACATCTTTTCTCACTACTTTGGAATCATGTGTTTATTGCAGCAGAGAGACTTTATAAAATCATATTATCAATAAATTCATACTAGAAAAGGTTTCTTGGGTTGCAAAATTTCTGCTCAGAACAGCAGTCCTATATTAGCCTATGAAAAGGAGGTGAGGAGGACAGTGAGGCTGTCTGGGGGGGAGGAGAAAGCAGAGCTGAAACTGTCCCTAGATTATCATCCAAAATAAATTCCTTTCCACTGGTGGAAGGGTCTCACAGTTTCACTTGTATTTCACACCTCAAAATAAAGTTCTTCTTACCAAGAACTTACCAACAAATAATTTTTTTCACAGCTTGAAGCTTTCACATTCTTCCTTTTATTACGCTTATCTAATTTATCAACTTTTCACATGACTCCTGTATTTTGGATAGGGAGCATCCATACCAGAAAAATGTGCATTTAATAGGCCTCTTGTGTTTTATCTGCCACAGCCATGGATATAGACTGTGAATACCCTAAAGCATCATAAGTAGCAATAGGTGTCTGTTTATAGAAAGCTAAACTGAATCCCTTGAGCAGAAATACAGGACTACAGAGGAACATTCAGCTGACTTGTCAGTAAGTTAATTTTAAAATAATTTTTTCTCTGGTCTCAAATAATTCAAAATCACATTAAAAAAGGGGGAAATTGGGGACAAATAGCACATAAAGACATCAGTATTCACCTGTCTTAATCTAGAGCAGAAGTCCTAACTCGAACTTCAGATACATTTTAGAATTTCTATGAGATGTCTCATAAGTCAGCAGTAGTTTTATACCAAATGTTCTCAACTTAATACTTGTTTTCTGGGAAAAGGCACTGTGAAGATATATGTTGTTCTTAAAACAAAGTGATATAAACAACCTAGATACATATATTTTTCACAAGTACCACTTATCTGCAGGGTATCGCTTATGGAAACATTTCTGCTCAACTCTTTGTCATAGATGACAAAGGCTGTGCATTTCAGGATGAAGTGAATAAGAATACAATACTGTGAATTTTGTGATCTGCAGTAGTGCTCTTGAAGAAATCAATAGATCTATTCAGCTTTAAGAACAGTGTGCATATGGGACCCTAAATTATGTGCAAACTACAAGCCTGCAAATCCACCAGCAAAACAAAGTATTATTTCACATAATTCAGTGTAGTTCTTGTCATTAGATATTTCCACCAAACAAACAAATGCAAAACAAAACAAAAAGCATTGAAGAATTTTACATAATTTGGGATATAAGTATTCGTCTCATGGAATGCATGATATCAGCAGGATTTTATGAGCTGTACCTTGTGAAGAAAGATGGATGTGTTCACCAGCAAGGCATTTGGCCTACAGTAGGTCCCTACTTAAGGAAAAATTCTCTCCTTTCTTCTCAACAGATAGTATTTTAAATTCCGTTTTCCAATAACAATTGACAAAAGCTTACAGACAACCAGCTCCAAGCATTTATTTTTAATGCTCAACAAGACAAGGTTGTCTCCGTATGAGTGTTTGCTCTCCTTTTGAGCACTGTGGGACTGGAAAAGAATTTGGCTTTTCTGAGATCTGTGTAGTATTTGCCATCTGAGTGCAGATGTCTTTAGTATCCCAGAGCATTGCTGAAGTCCCTAAATGCCCATTTTAAAGCACCTTGGTTTCCTCTGGCAAAGACTTTCTTAGTGAAATGAAAGTCACTTCTCTCTTGCTCCGCCCATTTGGAGCAGCCACTAATCCCTCAGTCTTGTGTTATTTCAAGCCTTTTTTTACATCATACCTAGAACAAAATAGGGCTGTAAAGCAGGAATTAGAAAAGAATCAAATGATTTCAGATTAATAACAATACCCAAAAAAACCCTAAAAATAAAACAGCAACTGCGACAAAATCAGTGATAGAGATTATCTTGGAAC
Organism: Donacobius atricapilla; assembly: GCA_013397315.1. Taxonomy (NCBI): domain Eukaryota; kingdom Metazoa; phylum Chordata; class Aves; order Passeriformes; family Mimidae; genus Donacobius; species Donacobius atricapilla. The sequence goes on along the minus strand of WBMY01003447.1, from coordinate 808,269 downwards.
AGAAGTAGACAAAGAACATTTGATTGGCCTGCCAAGCAATTTGCTTAATTTGAGTGGACTTTTTAAAAAAATAAATCCTTAGTGGAGTCAGAGTACAGATTTACATTTTTAAAGTAAATATATGCAAATATAAGCAAAATTAAATACTATTCATGTTATACTCCTATATTTTCAAAATATAGAAATTACACATTAATGATTGTTTTGATTGCTACATTTGATGCCTGTTGAAAGAGAAAAACTGAAAAAAACCCCCATCATTAATAGACCCTCTGTATTTTCTGCTATGCAAAAGTATAAAAATATTTTATTCAAAACTTTGTTTGGGGAAAAAAAATGTGTTACATATATTTACATGTAACTACATTAACATTGTGTGTTATTACATTGATAGATTAATACATTACATGTATTTACATACATCTATGTAAAGTCAAGAATGTGTAGTTGAAATCTTAACAATCTGCACCAAGAATTGCAATTAGCCTAGAGAAAAATAGGACAGGAAAACGTACATATAGCATTTTATATATATTCGCTGGGGCTTTACACCTGCTTTTCTTATCTGTGATTTGCTGCCCAATGCTAATATTGAACTTAGTATACATGAAATGTCTTGTCATTTCCAACCTAAATGATTTTGAGATACTGTGAAGCTGTGGTCTGTATGACAAAATAATACTTACTAAACTTCTGGTTATAGAAGTTCGGTATAATAGCATTTTCATGGCTGAGTCTGCTTAGTACATATACCATGACATTGGTAGTTAAGATATTTTTATTCCTTTCTTTAGACTTTCCCTGGTGGATCATGACTTTTACCTTTGATAAGTCATTTTAATGTCCTAAGAAACAGAATAATATTGTATTTGTTGCAGAAATATCATAAAGATCAATTAAATAATGCTTCAGAAGGATTTGAAGATCCTCTGAAGAGCCTTTATCTTGTGAAGTGCAGAACACCACATCTTTATTACAACATTTCAACACACATTTAGCCTGAACTGCTGGGACTTCTCATACTTTTAAAGTTCAACACAAGAATAAGTGTATCAAGGAAAAGAATCAGTATATACAGAATACAAAGCACCTAGCAGGGTTGGACTCAGAAAGGTAACTATACAGAATTAAAGTATTATTTGAATTGTGTTTCCCCCTTCAAACCTTGTCAGGCAATCATGAAAACCAAAGTGCTCTGTGACTGATCCCTTGGCTACTTTAATTTGTGATGAGCATCAGTGAGAGAAAGTTTGCAATCCTTGTTCCTCTAGAGCACTGTTAGGATTTGTCTCAGAGAAATCATTAGAAAGGTACTTCTGCATAAACCACTTTTTAAAATTAGCACCACTACCAGAATGTAGAAACTTTATTTTTTCATTTGCCCTCTTTTTTTTTTGCCCTATATTAGTCTATATTTTTCTTTTTTCCCTTTTTTATCTTTTTTCCCATCTCCCGCTCCCTTTTGCTTCATCTCTCCCCCTTTTTTCCTTTTCCCTTTCCAATTCCCTATTATTATTATTCAAGCGTTTCTCAAGTAAAACTCACATTGAAGTCAGAGTGGGAAAAAATGACCACAAGAACCACAGGAGCCAAGCAGGACTTGTCTATTTAAATAAGAATACCAAAAAGATACAAGGAAATTCCTGGAATTTCCTCCTTCCCTGGCTTTCAGCAAAGGTTGTTCAGGCATTTTCCTGGGAAGAAGATACTGTCAGAGATGCAGAGCTGCTGTATATCCCTAATTTGCTCACATGACAACTCAAGACTGACTATTTTGGAGGAAGGATGATGAGAGGGACAATCTGTCCTGAAGTTCTGGAAGGACTGTAGCTCCTACTGCAGCAGTGTCCACAAGTGACATTTTGCCCAGCATAATTTTCCAGAGGGAGATGGTGCTAGGGAAAAATGGCAAACCAGACAATTGTTCTTTGTTGTCATAAGAACACACTGCCCACTCTCAAGCAAGAAGCATCTTCAGGACAAGAGGAAATGGCCTCAAGTTGGAGCAGGAGAGGCTTAGATTAGTTATTGGGAAAAATTTCTTCACTGAAAGGGTGGTCAAGCACTGTAGGAGGCTGCCCAATTGTCTTGAGAATCCTACAGGACACCACTGTGCCCTCCAAGCAACACAATGCAGTGTGGAATTAGAAAACTTAAGTATTTAAAAATGTGCCTAATCTTTTTGCACACAAACTCAAAGTCACACCACAGACAATGGGCTTTCTTTGCCAGCAGGAGATGGGTTACCAATCCAAGTGCATAAACAATGCACAGCAGATCCCTTTCCTGCCTCTATGGGCTGCTGGGCTGCAGGAGATTTAAGGTGTCAGAGGTCATTGTATGGACCTATGATGTGTGGATACTTTTCAACACAATCTGCTCTGTTACATTGATTAAACTATTTCAGTTATCTGGGTTATCAGACCACAAGGCCAAGTCATTGATTCATTGCACAAGGGTGAAGGAAAAAAGATGCAGATTTGTTTTCTCTTGTTTTATCCTCTTATCACTGCAATCAAATGAATATATTATTTTTACATTTGCAAGACACAAAGACTTTTTCTTTTCACACAAATTTTGACAGAAGGATCTGGCTATATAAGGTCTGAAGGTCTTTATTCAGCTCAAAACAATGAAAATGCAAAATTTTAAGTACCCTTGGGGCAAGTTGCTCTGGCTCAATTTTCAGGAAAGAGTGAATTTAATTGTTACATTATTTTATATCTGATACTTTCTGAGTCCTTCTGATGCTCAGTGAAAAAAAAAATCTCATATTTGACGAGGTTTTCACTGATTGGACAGAATTTTTATATATCCACACAGATATGTATATCTCTGAAAACTAGAAAATAAATATGAAAAAGACAAGCAAAGGTTATCAGAATGAAAAATTTATTGGTGTTTTAAGTTTTATAGAAAAACACAGACAAAAAACATACCTAAGTAAAGTAGTGCCATTGAGTGTAACAGTTTAGAACTAGCTAAGGAAAAATTTTCGATATTTTTAATCTTTTTCTTATCTTTTTTACATCTACCTACATCCCAGGACCTCAGAATTAGAGAAAATGATTATAACATGAAGAAAAAGGGCTCCAATATACTGTCTTTGATGTCTGTGACACATTTCCCATTAATTGATAAAGCCACAGGCAGTAAGACAGCTTGGTGCTTCATCTGGCCTGCTGAGAGCCAGGGTCTCATAGACTCAGCTTTGTAAGATGAATCAATATAATCAGGGTATCAAATACCTGCCTTCAACGAGTGTAACAAAATGATTAAATTTTTAGTAAAACGGCAACAATTCCCACCAAAAAGAATATCCATAAAGTTCAAATCTGGCTTACATGCGTGCATCCTTACTTTCAGATAGCTGAGAAAGTATGAACTTCATCTTCAATGGATGACCAAATCATGCTCCCCCTTTTCAGACTCAATTCCTATTGCCTTTATGGTGTTTGCCTTTTCAGAGAAATACAGTTTAATCACTGGACCGTGTGCCTGAAAGGTGGTGAGGGCACTGTTGAATCCAAACCTTCCATTTTGCAGACATGGGGCCTGGTGGTTAAGAAAATGTTGTAGGAAGTGTGAAATTTTGTTCCAGTCGGCACATCATTTTCTTCTATACTTAAGACAGTGAAAAAGTCTCTTGTTTCACACTGGATCCTGAATATACAGTTACTTGTGCCTCTTCACATTGCATAGAAATCAAGGTAAAAAAATCTATGCCTCCTTGGCTCAGCTGGGTACATGGTTTCTTTATCTTTGTTATGTGACGAGTGTTTTTGGCTGAAGGGTTTCAAAGGCTCTGCCCTCTCTTTCTGCTGTATTGGTCAGTCCATGCTTTGGTAGGTAGGGGGATAGAATAGCTCTTCTCCGGGCTGGGAGAGATACAAGTCTCTTGCTCCCAGCAGAAATGTGCTGACTTCATGCAGAGGATGAGTTGTCACTTTCTCTGACCCCATTTGGAAATGCCCTGTCTGAACCTGCTGCTTGACCTGCACATTTCTGGTAGAGGAAGCTGTCGTTTCTTCACAGCAACAAATTGCCTCACCACTCACACTGGAGCGCTTTAGAACCAGCTCGAAATGTCAAAGTATGCTTGAGACTGTGCTGCAAAGTAGAGAAACTGATTAAAGTTCAGATAGTCCTAAAATACTGACCAAAATCCTCCCAGAGTCCTGCCTAACACAAAAAGCAAGCAATATAGATTTGAATTTCAGATAGTCCTAAAATACTGACCAAAATCCTCCCAGAGTCCTGCCTAACACAAAAAGCAAGCAATATAGAGTTGAATTTCAGATATTAAAGCTGTGGGAAATGAGATACAAACAAACAAACAAAACCCCTGTGATTTCTCACTGACCTGGACTGCCATTTAAAGCAGGAAATGCTGAAAGCATCATCTAACACCATGAAGTTTCAGCAGCAAACACAGAAGAACTGGAGAGCTCTGACTATTCACCAGCTATAGATGAACCAAGGATGGTATTCTTGCTGGAGAACTAACAAGAGGCCTAGAAAATTTGTCAATTGCTTTTTTGGCCAGAAGACTGAAGGAAAATGTTCCTCAGAAATTATTTGTTACAAGTTACTTCCTCAGTTCTGCTTTTAATCTTTACTCTTTAGAAAGAAACCTCTACTGCCTTTACAGGTTTACAGTCTAAGCTGTACAATTCCCTACGTTTACCAGGCCTTGGGTGAGTCACTGCTTAGTTACTTCAGTATTTAAATGTGTAGCAGTCAACTCTCTTGGCATCCTGTATAAAGTAAGACATGCAACAATAATCTGAGATGATCAACATATTTCACATAAAGGAGGTAGCAAAAAGGAAAGGTTAACTTCTATGCACAATTTCCTTTTTTTCTTCATGTTTTCCTGCTCTCTGTCAATGCCAACAGAAGAAGTCACTGTCTTTTTATAGCTCACTACTCCCTTACCATCCTTTTGCAGCCTCGGGTGTTTTTCATCTACCTGATGGTATGTAGCTTCACAGGTACTTCTAGGTATGAAAGTGCATCTTTCAGCCAGCAGACTTGACTATTTCATCACTTCTCATTGACTCATCAGTGACACCCTTGTCAAAAACATTCACCTGTTTCAATCCTGCTGTATCTGCCTAGGGTTTTCTGAAAGTGACTTTGTGGAGTGAAAGAGACTCCATCAGATCTATTTTTTCTAGGATTTTTTCAGGTAAATTCTGTGATCTATTTTCCTTATTGAGCCAGAATATCTCTGCTAGTGGTCTCCTCTCCTGCAAACTACTGGGACATATATTTCAGGAAACAATTTATCGTCATCATATATTCATATCTTCAGCGTTTTAAATACTTTTGAGATATAGCTATAAACTTGTTTTAGCCTTCATCCAAAAGAAAGGATTTAAAAATCAAAATATTTCATACCTTGATACAGAGCTTCCTTTAGCTGGATATTCTTCAAAGACTGTATTATATGGAAATTCTGTCATTTAAAAAATTCAATATGACCTTCTCTATCACTTAATCTCTATCAGATTACTTTAAGATTGCAAAATATTAGGACTATTCCCTGTCTTTTCTCAACCTATGAGCTTTTCCATCTTATTTTCTCCCTCTGTCTTGTTGATGAGGAGAAGTGAGAGAGCAGCTGTGTGGACTTCTGGTGGCCAACCAAGGTCTGCTGGTCACTGAGTAAATATATTTTTAATGTTTGATTAAGGAAAAAGAAGCTTGTCATCAGCAGACAATTTTGGAAGCCTTTGGAGGACTTTTAATGTGAAATAAGCAAAAAGAAAACGAAAAAAAAAAAAGCTGTGGGAGGTTGTTAAAATGACACAAGGTGAAGTGTTGCAGATAAGCTAGTGCCCACATATGTGTATTCTACAATGTAAATTCATTTATTTGTTGCTGTCAGTCTTGGAGAACTATCTGTTCTCTTTAATAGTGATCTCTGTTCCTGAATCATGAAAGCAAATGTTGTTTTTTTATTACTCCTTTACAGAGAAATATATTTGTATTTAGGCATTTTTAATGTTCTTTAAACATTTTTAAATGCGAGTACATTTTATTGGAAGAAAAATATTTATTTTTCTCAATAAATAGAAATGTAAATTATTAATTATAGTACTTTGTAAAATAATTTTGGACCACATGTGGTCTTGCTAGAAGTATAAAGTGAACATTTCAAATGTTACTGTCACTAAAAGATTTGCCGATGCTCTACATTAAAAAATAAAAATACAAATGTAAACCATCAAAAAGAAACATCGGGGACATAAAACTAGACATGTCTAGCTGTAGAACAGCCTTCCAAATATTTGAAAAACCTTTCAGTCTTGCAAATTATTTGCTTCCCTCAGGCAGACACTTTTAGGGCCTCCTTGAGGGACTCATCCAGTGAAAGATATCCATAAAGAATGTCATTGACCTATTCTAAGCTTGGGCCAGGAAATCTCCCTGTTTGCCTTTCCTCACCCTTGTTCAGCTTTACCTGGGGGAAAATGCACCATAAACACACAGGAATACTCTTCATGTGAAGCCTGGTCAGTCTTAGCAGCAGTTTAAGCCTTTCACAATTGCTGTCAAACCACAGCCTCACAGGTGTGCACAGCCACAGGTAAACAAAACATACATAAAATAAACGCATACATGTTCTATCAAGTCATGTCAGTGAGCAAAATCCTGAAATTGTGTACAATTTACAAGAAAAAAAAAACACTTAACTGAAACTTTTAAAACAGGAATCTCAAATAAATAGGATTTCCAAACAATATTATTAACAAAATTCTAATAGAATTCAGTAGAAAGCATGCTTATATTGATTCAAATAAACTGGTTCAGAGTCACATGACATGTCTTGGCAGTTTTTTTCTTTTTATCTCCTGTAAACAGATTGCAAAAGATTAAAGTATCACTCAAAACGTTCCAAAATTACTCCTAACAAATGGATCTGGACAGAAAGCCCTTCTTTTCCCCCCTTCCATTGAGATTTAGCAACATGCTTTTATTAAATTACAAAGTAATCCTATCGCAAGGAGCATGGCAGTTTCTCTGTTATAGTTTACTTCCAGAAATTGAGTTACTATGCATGTGTGATGGTGAAAAAAACACCCCTTAGAAATCTATTTTGTCTCATTTATTTTGACATAAAATTTAAGACTGCACAGTCATATATCATAAATCAGGTGTCATACTGCCTAGATCCTTTACAGACAAGGGAGTTGATCATTCTTGGTTTATTTCACTAGGAAATTATTTGACTGGATTACTTGAATGTTTAATTAAATTGTCATATAACATGAATAAAGTATAAAATACCAAAGAAAGTAGTCTTTTGCTGTGACACAACATTAATTTTCTGTCATCAGAAGTGTTTATCTTGTTAGCTGCTTAACTTAAACTTGCTCAGCACCAATTAAGTGCTATATCTGAATATGCTTAGAATATTTAAATTCCTTCTTTTATTGCCCTCTTGTTAAACTTTTAATTTTGCTTTTTTTTTTTTTTTTTTTTTTTTTTAATTGCAGTTAGCATTTAGGGATCTCAGTTTCTTTAATAGGCTCCCTTTATTTACATTTTATATTACTCTACTTGTTTTTTCCTGAGATCAGTGGAGCAACTGCAGATTTAGTTAGTGGAAAAATAATGTGTAATAGTATACAGTTTATGAAATATTTAATTCCTTTTCTTTCATAAGAAGGACAGATTCATTCATTAGTTTTTTGGATTCTCTGTTTTTTGAACCCCCACACAACTCAGTACAATATTTAGTGTTATTCAAATCTTATAGAAAGGGACAGATCTCAATGATAATTACATTGCTATCAACTGTCCCTAGAATATTTTCTGCCCATGGCAGCATGGTCAAAAACACCTCACCATAGTACAGAGTTAGAACAAGTTGAGGACTGTTTCCAGTGCACAGTTTGTTGTCCCTTTTTGAAGACTAAGTTCAGCAACCCTTATAGTAGAAAACAGACTTTCATGACCAGCTAGCCAGAGAGTTCCAGGTATATTCCATGTAATCCTCATGTTCAATTATGCCTCAAGTATCACTGGCATTGCAAGCTCAGATCCGGGCACCTGGACAAAGGCAAGAATAAGGCGGGATATGACATGTCTAAGTGACTCGTGTTTCAGGGCAGCACAGAAATAAACGTGGAGAGTTCATGGGTTTGTGGCTCTATGAGGTCAATATCCAGAGCAGAAGATGTTCATAGTTCTTGATGTCTCCCAAACATGCAGACAGCCCAGGTCACCATCCCTTGGTGTCAAACATGGTGTGCTAATAGGGGCATCCAAGCCTTGTCAGAAGTCATCTTGCCCTTGAGTCTGGCACCCTTTAAAAGTGCAAATTTAGACAGTGAAATGATCAAGCCCTTCATTTTCTCTTCTCAAATAATAACCCTTTGGAGAAATATTTAAAGTTTAATATTTTAACATACTTTGAGATCAGTTGCTTTAAGTGGTGTTACAATGGCAGACAAAACACTTGGGTAACATGGCTGCATTTTTTAAAGGCAGAAACACATCCATTGCTTTATATTAACCGAAGAGCCCAAGCACTTTGATCTATTTACTGCTCACTTGCTCTCATTTACTAAGTAAACTTCTAGGGGAAACTCATTTTCTCTCTATCCAGAAATAAGCTAAACAAGAAGTCTTCCTTTAGTCATTGACACTCAATAACTTTGTTCAGGCATTTAGAATAAAAAATTTTTGAGAGAATTTGGCATTTGGTGTGGTTAGTTTTGATTCATTACGTGTCTTCCCCCCCAGTCACCATTATCCAAAGCAAGCACTATTAGTTTGAAATTAATGGGAGGATAATGATGCAGCACAGGTTGCAAGAGCAAGGAGCTTGATTGTGCTGAAATACCGGTATCTTTTTCCCCTTGCTGGAGGCTAACACCTGGTTGAGAAAAAACCCATTATGGTTTGTTTTCATAACACTCAAAATTGTAGCAGTTCTGCTGGTTACAAGAAATAAGAACTTGTTGCCTCCCTTTAGCCTTTGAGTAGGCTTTGATACTGGAAGAGGCGGATGTAATATGAAGAGAAACAGCAGAGAGGGGCTGAGAGTCAGCTCAAACACATATTTCAGGGTGAGCTGGGTAGATTTTAGATGTTCTGAACTAAACCCCACCCCTACAATCTGAAGTTGAATCCCACCCATCCAGTCTGTCAATACACCATGCCCTTCAGGGAGGGAGTTCTTGATCCCCACTTGATCCTGGCCCAAGTAACCTTGCAGCTTCTGTCTGTTGGCAGTGTGACAATTGCAGTAAGTGGCTATTAACCTTGGCAGCCATGGCTCTTCAAACCCCAACAAAGACTTCAGGGGCACCTCCCGTATGGCATATTTCGCACAAAAATGCCATGCAGCATAGAGTAAAAAGGCACTGAATTGCCATGCAACACCAGCATGTGAGAAAAACACACTTTGTTGGGATTAAGTAGGATTAATTTTATTAAATGTGTTAAATGGGATACACAATGTGAGGCGCAAGTGAGTCTATTGACAGTCTTAGGAACTAAAATCTTCTACTACAAGAATCAGCAAAAAATGTGATCTTTTTTATTTCCAAATTCTAGATGATTTGTTCCAAGATGGGACTCATTTCAATTGTGATTGAACACATTTGGAATATTTAAGTCCTGAGATCATGAACAAAAGCTTCCCTGTGTTGTGGCATAGAAGCTGCAGGCCCTGAAGAGAAAAGACAAGCTGTACTCTTAGAAAAGCAGATACTTCCATCTCTTCCATAGCATTTCTCTGGTAAAGGAAACTAAACCAAAGGATCTCTATATAAATGTGACACATTTTTCTCGTGAAAACACCTTATGCTCTATGTACAACACTGATGGCACAGACCTTGTTTCCCCCTAAGATTTTTCAAGCTTTAATTATAACTCAGCATCCTCAAGTCACTTATCAAGAGACAATAAAAAGTTAATTTCTGGTTAAGAGCTAGAAGCTTTCAATATTCAGCTATGCTATAAGATTTTTGCTCTGAGCTTGTTTTCCTTTCTTATTCCAGACTCATTAAAAGGCATATGCTGCCAGGACCTTCTGCTGGCCATGTATTAAGAATTATTTTATTTATCCTTGATTGTAAGCATAGTTTGAGACCCAGAATTGTGAAATAATAATGTTTCAGGGAAAAAGTAAAGAAAAAAAATGGGTGTCAGTTATAGGTACAACTTGATTCACAAGGCAGAAAAACCACTGGTGTGTCTTAATAAAGCCATTGCCCTTCTCAAGGCAATCCTCCAACAGTCTTTTTCCACCAGAGCAGACCTTATCCAAGCAGGGAGTTCTTTTGAAATACATTGAATAAGCTCCCTCCCACTGTATGGAGAGGTTTATTAGTAGCTCTGAGAGGGCAAGATGAGGGTATAGCAAATATTTCTGCTATTGTTGCAACCCAGCTGCAAAGTTTTAACATAACTCATGGCAGTGGGTGGTGCCAGTTCCAAAAGGTCACCAAGTCAAAGGAAGCCAACTGGTCCCGCTTTATCTTTTCAGCTGACAATTATTATTATCTATTATTATTCTCTATTTATATGAAATACATCAAAATCTTGAAAAAGAAAATCCATCCAGAGATGTAAGAATCCTTGCCAAAAATAAAGTAGGACATTTAAATTAAACCCAGCAGCTGCTCCTACTCAAAAGCCAAAAAGAAATAGTCGATAGTAAAGTCTAGCCCATGCCTACATTTCATGCAAATTTCAGACCTTAATGTGTCACTTCCTGAGATACTGCCTAAAAAGATAGACCACAAGCAATTTCTTGGAATTAGTCTTATTTAATCTGACCTGCAGTACCAACTTTCTCCTCTATTTTATGAGGGTGCTTTTTCTTTTACTGCCAGATTGTGTTCTGGGTCACCTTTAAGACGTAGCTTAACATGCCATTTACATTATGCTCTTTTCCCAAGGGCACAGGAGAATAGAATATAGCAACCAAATATGCTTTCTTTCCAAAGCTGACTTTGATATTGCTGTTGTGAGACTACTGAACAGCAGCTGGGAATTCAACAACAACAACAAAAAAAACCCAGAGATCAAATTTCAGTAGCTAAACACAGGTGCTAGATTCAAGCTGCTACTTCTTTCTCCACTGTAAAGTCAGTGAGGGCCAGGTAATCATTGAGTATTGTGTCCTCTTTGTGACTGGTCCGATGTCTCATGTAAGGGAAATAAATGCATTGTTTAAACCTGGGTACAAAAAGGATGTCAACACTGCAATAAGATGTCTGCTTTTTGACCTGTAACATTTCATATGTCCTGAACACAAGGAAATGTGGTACCGTTTTGAAATTTGTGTAGAAATGTCCCTTGGAATAAAGAGAAATTGTACAGATCTGGTTTCTAAAAATAAAAAGCCAAAAAAACAGTCCAACCCATGCACACAGTTGTACCACTTTCTCCTCCAGTCTGGTCAAGCATGTTGCCAACCCCTATCGCTATCAAAGGAAATACAGATCTAACATTAGCAATATAAAAATCCAGTTTAATTCATAATTGTGTTTCTATTGAACATTCATGTATCAGTGCAAAGCATAAGTCCAGCAAGTGGAAGTGATAACTTGTGCTAATTGGTTTCATAATATAAGTCCATCCTATATAATTTTTTTAATCACTTTTTCAGCTTTCTTCTTGTTGAATTTGCTAAAATTCTCTTTGGGTTTATATTATGGTAAAGTATAGTAACTGTTTACTGTGGTATTTGCTGTGTTCCTTGTATTTATTCTCTGACTACCACAACAATTGAGCTCTGTTTTAAAGACTTACAGAGTAATATAACTAACAAAGCACCCCTAAATCATTTTTCATTAAACTTTCAAGGTTCACAAACCTGCTCTAAAATAACTGTCAGGGGTTTTTATACTCAATAGTATATCAGATAAAGCTTGCAGACACATTAATGAAAGAAAACAAAAATCTCCAATGAAATTCCTACCTTTTCACTGAGGTATATTAGAAAATTTTCTCAAGTTTTTTGTTCAAGAAAACTTCTCATTTATGAAAACTGTTCCATAACATTCACCACTTCTTCAATGGTCTTTATGAGAAGGGTTGGCTTTCTAACATTTATTTTGTTTTATGACATTCAACACTGAAAATCTTGATCTCACTCCTGGCATTTAGGCACTACTTTATTCTACAAAGCAAATCATCCAAAGAAGGAAAATTGCAGTTTTAGTAACCTTTTCCATGAAAGCTGTAAAGTGTCCAAATGCATTATTAAGGTCAATGCTCCTATATTTGTTTCCTTACTAAACTGATATAAAACTTAACATTTCTCTCCTATTGTCAACCTCTTTCCACAACTTTTTGTTTATCTTTGGAACTTGTATGAAGCTATCTCAGGTCCAAATATATTTTAATAGGTATATAGACTTTGCTGGTTCTATTTAGTTGTTCCCTTAACATACCATGATTTTGGTTATTTTAATGGCCACTGTGCTTTAGAGAAAACTTTTCTTCCTTTTCCATTTTCATTTTGAAGTTGTCCTTCTGGGAAAACCTGAGTGGTAATGAAAACAGAGTTTGAATTCCATGTGCCAATGGAAAATCTACATTGAATGGATGCAGCATCAACAGAGCCTCGAGCAGCAGCATTTCAACAGCAGAATGAGGCAATCAACCAGCTGCTGGCAGAGTGATTCTTGATCTGATGGCATTCCAAATGCACCCTTTTCATTTGCTGGAATCATCTGAATATCAATCTCAGATTTTACACCAGCATTTCTCCAAATATCCAACAGGAAATAGGTTGGTTTGGGGTGATTTTTTAAGCGTATCATTCCTCTTGGTAGGGCAATGTTCATTGAATGGTGCTGTGTTATCACCTTAGATAGGGATAGGGTTGTTTTCTGTCGTTTTTGTGTCTATTTTCTTTTTGTTTGTTTGTTATTTATAAATTCTATTATTTCTCCTCATTTCTGATTTTAATATTTAACTTGCTGCAGTTTAAAAGAGCCCCAAATGCCTGCAAATCTTTGCTGATATTAATGCACATGATGGAAATTTGAACAGCCTTTTGATTCTTACCTCACAGCAAGGAATTCTTATTTTTTTTAATTTACTCTTCTTCACGCCTATTGTTTTTGTGGTGGTTGCACTTCTTTTTTGCATCTATTTTTCATCGCTACAGGTATCTTACTGCAGAAGGAAGCACTCTTAGCTCTGTTCCTGGGAAGCTGTTGACACAATCTCAATTTACTTTACCACTAGCAGGACTTGTTTGTACTGAGAGAGCATTTATTTATATTCAACTTTAGCAAAAGACTCCATTTTAAAAAGCACTGAAGTTTCACACTTTCAGGATTCAAGTTAACACATGAGCAAGTAATATTAACCCAAATAAACTTAGCAAATACTTTGCAGGGGTAAGATTCATCAATCAATTATGAGAATTATAGGTTTTAAATTTAAATAGATTAGGTACTTGTAATCAAAGTTCCTAACTGGGTACTTTTTAGGTAGAGAAAGAGGAATCAAAGTTAGGCACAATCAAGGTTTGTCCCTGTTCAAGTTAAGCCAGGACAGATAAAGCACTGAAAAGATAAACTACGCTAAGGTATTGAGGGAAGTCGCTCTTTCAAAAGGCAATTCTGTAAAAAATCTCTTTACAGGATAGCACTGACAGTCTAGATGAATGAGCCTAGGGCTAGAATGTGAAACTTAATGGCCTGTGACATAAATGTAGCTATATCAGGAATGAATTTGGGTGAACAGAATGTATTAATACACAGATAATTCCCAAAGTAAGGTGAATCAAACCAGCATCAATAAATTAACAAGCAAACAAATTTGATATTCTGTCAGACTCGATGTTTGTGCTGGAGGAGAAGTAATAGTCCTGAAAAAAAATAGTAGGATGTTTAAACAGGATCCACTTAAAGGATAAGTATGTTTTGATATATCCAAATAAGATAGTGTGCAGATTATAATGTTCAATTTTAGATAACTCATTGAATTTCAGAAATAAAGTTGGCCACTCTACCAAAGAAGAAGAAAATAAATTTTCAGGAGCTATTCATGGGAACTCACTCCAATGATTTACCCTGCATATTCAAGGCTTACTGTGTCCTCCTGAGAAAAAGGGAAGATGAAGCTCTGTGCAGAGGAAAGTCGGCTGACTCTGCTGGTTTCTGTGTCTCAATGGCCTACAGGTGAAAGAACTGTGGAAGCAGGATCTGGCTCCCAGCGCTGCTAAGCATAAATAATTTGGAGTTGCTAGAAAAAAAACTGAATCATCAAAGGACCATTGAATAAAGCACAACAGGAATGCAGTGGGAAAACATTCAGGGCCTTTTGTAGACAAGTTACATTTTACAAATCATTGTTTAATAACTTCCAGAAGAAGAGATGACTCTGAAGAATCTGGCAGAACTTGGATATGGTGATAGTTCAACATTCTTACATGTCAGCTTCTAGAAATCTGTGGGTTTGCTTATCCCCAAACTCTATAAACCATATTTTTTAACATCATGAAGCCAATTTTTAGAAATTTCCCAACTCAGTGAAGATGAAGGACAATATTTCAAGTGTTATTCTCTCTTTTTTTTTTTTTTTTTAACTTTTTTCCTCTTATCTGATGCATTTAAATTGGTGCATTTATCCATTTAGAAATTTTAATGCAGAAAGTCATTAAAACATTAACAGAGAAGAACCCAGTGAAGACATTATGCTACCTTTGCACCATGTTTCAAAAGCGTAAAATTAGGACAAACAATTTTGTTGCGGTTTGGTCCAACTAAGGTTTTACATGGTTTCAGGTCATTTCAAGCTAATGTAATTTTTTCAGTCTTATTTCCCCTTTCCATCTTTTTTAATATTGAACATGTATAGAAAAGGAGTTTTTTTGCCATTTTAGTGTAAAAATTTCTGTTTTAGGCTGAAATAAGCCATAAAAAACAGGGCACAGTAACTTACAAACTGATTTTGTTGACCAAAGAAACCAAAAATTTGGACCTTTCTGTTTTCTTCACGGATTTATGAGGACCATAAATATGGAGATATGAAAAGTTTAAAGTATGCTAGAGTACAAAAGAAAAGGTTTTAATTTACTCCAGCTCAAAACTCCCATCCTATAGGTAAACAGGTTTTTTTAATCTTATAAAATTGATAAGCCAGAAATTTTCATTATTGCTAGAATTAGAGGAAATTAAGAAGAAATAAAATATTTTTACTTGCTGACTTTGAATTTCCACTACAGTAATACATTGCATTTATTTTGTGGCCATCCAACTAATATTAAAGTGAAGGAATTTATTTCAGTAGTGTTATCAATTAATCCTTATGTGACAATATGGGATTTCAGAATTTTTCAGAGAAGTGGCAACTTTCTTTTTTAGGGAGCAGTTCCTTTACAAAGTGGTTTAATGTATGAAAAATGCGCTCAGAAAATTTAGCAAGCATTAATTTTACATAATTTATTTGTGAAATGTGCCACAAAAATATCATCTTCATGAATATATCAATGTATTTAAGATTCTGAAAACTCCTAATAGAAAGCTAGATACTGTCTGCAGGAAGCTGTGTAACATTTGAGATATCAGAGTAAGTCTATAAATAGAGGAAAATTCATGTTTAGAATTACTTGACATTTCAGAAATGTCTATTTGTCACTGTCAAATTTCTTTTAAGACTTCTTAAGTACTACAAATTGCAAAGAGCAGCCAGGAACTAGTTCAATATCTCTTCATTGCCATCAATGGCTCTATTTTCTTCCAGAAAAAAAACTCTTGCTAGTTTTATTCCAGTTTCAGAATAATAAAACGTTATGCCTGTAGAGTGTTTGCATTAAAATTGTCTTTGTTCCTAGTCTCACTACTCTGTGTCCAGTTGAAAAGTTGAAAATGACTCCTGGGTTTCTTGGTGTCTAACATGAAATGTGGTATTCTTCATAACACCTTTAAATTAAAAAATCTCCAAACCTTTCCCAGCATGAGACTGCAACACAGTGAGTGATATATTATATTGCACAGATTCCCCTGACCCTCTTCAAAGCAGACAGGGCTATGAGCGCGTGACAGAACAAGAGGAAAATTGCACCAGGGGAAGTGGAGAAGTTACAACAGAAAGGATTATAAAGCATAGGAACCTACTGCCCAGGGGAGTGGGGGAGTGACCATGCCTGGATGGGCTAAAAATGTGTGTATGTAGCACTTGAGGACACGTTTTAGTGACAAACATGGTGGTGGTGCTGGGTTGATGGTTAGACTTGATGATCTCAAAGTTCTTTCCAGCCTTAAGAATTCTATGATTCTGTAATTCAGCCTAGCTGGAAATTGGTCATTAGTTGCCTCCCTATGCATAATTTCTGTTATTCCATACTAGACGTCCTAGAGTATCCCACACCTCTGTGTGTGCTGGACGACATAACACACAACCAGCATGAAACCTATATGATGTAAGATCAGCAGTTAAATGTCATATAGGATGACACAGACATTTGAAACAATAAATGTTTTTGTTCAGACAACTTGATCATGCTCTTTAGTTCAAAATGCTTTCAAATAGCAAATAACAGGAATATATTATGAAAATAAACGCCTTTCTACCACTATAATCTGTGTGTATGTTTGTATCTAGATTTGTACAGGGAGTCAAAAAACAAAAAAGAATTTGTGATGCTGTTTGCACCCTCCCAGGGAGTAAGTGTCATTGGTGATTTTAATCTTTCTGAAAGAAAATCTAATCCAAATAAATACTAAGGCATGAGAAATCAGACGGTGAACTGCTGCACAAAACATCCAGGTCTGCTGCTGCGTGTCACCTCAAGTGGAGAGGCACTGAAGTGCCTCCATTTTCTCCTTGACCTTAGAAGAGAATCAGACTTTCATTGTGCTGCATTTGCAGACACCCAGAGTTAGCACTTGTAACAAAAGTGCCCCAAAAGTTCAGAACCTAAGGTTTTAATGCTATTACTGTACCAGAATGTACTGATTCCTGCACATGAATAGCCCTGCTGAATTAGAGAACAATTATCTGCATGAGAAGAGGTCTAAGCTTTTGGAGGACATGTAAGAAGCAGTGTAACAAAAGCACTCCAATATTGCCGAGGAAAGCAGAAGCACTTTTATCCATCCATCAGCGCAAAGGGCAAACCAAGAAGTTGTTCATTTAGTCACAATAATCTTGCTGCCACTGTCATATTTATTTTTTCTCCTTTGTAAGCTTACTTGCTGCATCAGTCATTCTGATGCTGCACAACCATGTTCCCCACTGTATGTTTTGTCACAGGGGAGTGCTGGCATTTGTGCCAGATGACTTTCTTTGCAGCCATGGTCTCTGTGTACATCTTGAATTGTAGAGAAATGTCTGCAGCGTATGGCAGCTGCCACTCAGAAACCCAGGCTGGCTTCTAAACAAATGATCATATCTTTTTATCAGTTTGGTGAAAGCTCTTATATTGAGCTCTCGCATTTTCACATAGGTTCACTGCACAAATTCTAGCATAAAGTAGCACTTATAAAAGCTTTCTGTCTTTCAAATTAGAGACTTCAGAAATATAGTGATATGGCTGTTTTCTGTCCTCATTTAATTTTTCTTGCTGTAGTATGTTCTCTTCCATTCATATGTTTGTCTCTTTACAGAGGTTTGCATGTCATATGCAAACAAGATTGGCTCAGGCAGAGGAGAGAAATCAGCTACAAGAAATCCATGCACTGCTTCCTTCACATGCTTTTCATGCAAGTTCCAACATTTCCCAAACTCTTTTCTTGTTTTCTTATTTTTCATTTTTCTCTGTCTTTTGGTCTTTTCTTTCCTAGTATGAATAAAGACTGCCCACATTCTTTTACATATCCCTGTCCTCCTCTTTTACCCCTTTTTTTAAACTCTCCCTCAGAAGAGGAATTAAACTTGAAACAATTTTGTTGTTTGTTTTTAATTGCTTTTGTTTGTTTGTTTGTTTGTTCTTTAATGGAATGAATCTCTTAAAAATCCAAACAGAGTAAGTATGCCTTATATCAGTGCACAAATGAGACTGTGGTACTAAGTTATTCTTTGCTGCTCAAACTGTCCCTGAAAAGTCTGTATATTATGGCTCTGAAAGTGTTAGCTTGTATAAATGAAAGGGTATACTAGAGCAACCAAAAATTAGAATTAAGTCACTGCTTTCCTGTTACCATGCAGCACTGGTGAACTCCTGAGCAGCAATGATTTTTCTTTCATGTCAGATGTGGAGCTCAACATTCCGAATAAGGTATTTTCTTATATTAAATCCTGTGGTGAAAACACTGATACATCTATGAGAAAAGGAAGTGTTGTCATTTTATAGCAATCATTGCCTGCAGTAATTACCAGGTAACCTATGGATACAGCAGTGACTTGTAAAAGTGAAAAGCTGCATGGATCAATCTGTTTTGTAAAACTGGGAAAGATGTTGAAAGAAATCAACAGAGTCTCTTAATTAATTTCTAAAATATACAAATAAATGCTCAAAAAATTAAAGCACATTGTGTTAACTACAACATTAAAAGAAAATATTTCATATTTTAAGTTTGGTGATTGTCTTGGCTTTGCTCATTACCTTAGCCCGCTTTAAAAAAAAATTAAGTTAGAAAATTTGAAGAGTACTTCCACCTGCTCCAAACAGATACAAAGCCTGTTCATTGTTCAGAGAATGACTACAAATCTCTGCTAGCTACACAGACCTACAAAGAATGGAAAAAGTCAGATTTTATGCCACCTTTCACAATCTCCTGGGAAGACATGATTGGGAAACCAACAGGTAGCAACAAGAGGCTTGGTTTCAAGGAGTGTGCAGAGTGGCTAACCAGCTACTCACAGCTGAAGTTGTATTCAAAAGCATTTTGAGAAGCAGGTATAGAAGAAGGTAGCAATAAATAAAGGTACTTGGCATCTCTAATGAAGAAGAAATAGGCATATAAGATATTCTGAGGAGGATCTGAGGCAGCAAAACGCAGGAATCCTCTCTCTCAGTAGTCCACTAAGACATGTTAGTATTCTTTCCTCAGTCATAACTCCCTCCTGTCTATAATTATTACAGAAGTCTGAACTTCTTAAAGAAAGTTCCTTTTTGTTTGCTGATACTTTTGCTGATATGTTACTTCCAGCAGGATTTTCTCCTTTGTTCCCAAATTCAATGGCTGTGAGATAAATTTCTTCACATGTCCTCCTTTTATTCTATAAAATTTTATCTCTTCAGTAATTCAAGAGAACAGCCAAGATATGGGTTTGTTTTCTGTCTAAGGCCAGCTCTGCAGTGCAAATAAAATATTATCAAATTCCTTTTTTCTTGTTACATAGAGTGATTACACTAAATCCACTAAATCATTCAGATGAGGAATGTTAGCAGAGGATATGTAATGTAAATATATGCAGAGTGCAATCACAGATTTGCCTCTTCTCTCAAGCAGTCAGACAAGTAGAATTTGGTGACAGAACTATCCTTGTCCTTTTTTTTTTAAAGTTATTTTTTAGTTGGAACCTTCAAAGCCAAATCACTGTAAAGGTATGCAATAAAGAGTCTGCCAGGAGAGTCATACTTCTCCTGTTCATTTTGAATCTCCAACATCCTTCACCAGCCAATACTGCCTTAAGTTTTCTCTGGCATGTTGAATCCTATTTAAATTAAAAACTCTCTAGGGTAGAGATGTCAGGAGTAGCAGTGGAGTGCCTACCCTACCGCATATGTCTTCAATGTGTTGAATTGCTATCCATCCAACCATTTCACCAGATGTAAGAATGTTGCAGTCAGACTGTGAAAATCATAAAAATCCATAGAGGAAAAAAAAAGAGGCAGTAACTCCTTCAATTATAATATTAGCATAATGCGTCTTTCACTTCCACTTAATAGCAATTGGGACGGGTTTCATTAAGATAGTAATAAACTGTACTGTGAAGATTTCTCACCTCAGGGGGGAACAAATAACTCTTCTGCATGTGTTTTTTGACCTCAGTTACACAAGCAGGTGATGCTTTTCCAATGTCTGGAATTCAAAATACAGATGGGTCAGAATCTGGCCCTGAGGATTCAACCACCACTGCCACAACCCCTTTCATAAATCTCTAAGGTTTTTATTTCATTTAAAGCATATGGATAACACATTCCTGTGACAGTTCAGCTGTAATGTGGATGTTTCCTGACCATGGCAACACTTCCACAAGGATGTGGGCTGAAACCGCCAATTTCAGTCATGCAGGCCACAGAGTTTTTTTCCTTTGCTATTACTCCCTTGAACTGGTATTGAACTATGCTACCCAGAGGTTAAAAAGCTGCTACAGATCCCCAGAGCCTCATGAGACCCTCTATGCTAGCATTTATTTGTTCAACAGCTAGTTCCCCATGTTTTTACAGTAATTTAAAGGATGGTGCTGAGACTTGTGCCATCTGCAGCTATGCATCTAAGCAATGGCTGCTTTATTTCCCAGTAGTATATTGTATATTAGAAATATAAAGCTGTACTCACCGCAACCAGATCTGGAATTAGATAAAAATACACCAGCTGGGACAGTGACTAGCATGAGGAAGGCATTTTATGAGGTTGTACAGGTATTCTCTATCACTTTCATAGGCACTTGGCTGATATTAATGTCAAATGGTATAAACATGTTCCCTAAGCCTGGCTATACTTCTGACTTTCAGTCACCATCATCTTACTAGCATTTTTCAGGTCTTTTTTTCCAAGTTTCCTGTGACAGAGAAAGGCAGGGAACTTTTCTTCCCATACCTTTGAGGTGTTTTAATCTCTGTCTGCAATAACGTGACCGTTCAAGGTGATGTGTGTCGTTGTCTCTGGGTGTGGGTCTTTATCTAACCTTCTTTATGCCTCCCTGACTCACAGCATGCATTTTCCACTTTTCTTCCTTTGGGTAATCACATTTGCTTCTCTCCTTAGCTTGCTCATACTAGACTTTTTCTAACCCAGTTTCTTTAACTGCATATGCTTCATTAGTTCTTTTTCTCTGCATGTATTTGAAATTTTCCTGCCTTTTTCCCTTACGAATTTTTTTAGTTTCATTCTCTCTTTAATTCTTTCTCTTTTCCTATAGGCTTTGCGGTTGGGCATACTGAAGGCAGAAAGGTGAGCAGAAATATACACAACACCTCTCAGTCTATTCCCATTTTTCCCAGCAATCTTACAACCTTCTTGAGGATAAATCCAGAATATTATAAATAAAGATCTACTCAGCCCTCACAGATTTCTCAGAAGGGCTAGAACCAAGCCACAGGATTTGTTAGCTTGGATGCAGACACTTACTGCAAACCAGTTAAACTAAATATTGGATCATGATCCAAACTGCATCACAGAGGGAAAGAAACATTTTCTGAACCACACTCTTAGTCAAATGATTTGGTTTAAGGCAGCTCTGCAAGGAGTGGAGAGTCAGATTTTATGGTCTTTCGAGTCCCTCCCAGTTGGAGATACTCTGTGATTCTGATTCTATGAGTGCTTTTTGTGGTCCTCAAGGCTTCATCTCCCAGTTTTTCCCTTCACACACTTCAACATTGCTGTGTCCAAATACCCCATCCCTTTCATAGCTCCTTTTTTTTAAAAGCAAGTTTCCTTGGCATATAAATAGCTGAGGCATAAACCATGTCACAGACTTGCGAGCCAGCTTCAAGGACCAAGCTGTGCTTTTTTATTTCACATTACTCTGTCTCTTCTCCAGTTTCAAAATTGTAATAGGATGTATCCAAAGATCTTATGCATGCAATTTTTAAAAGAACTCAACATCTGAAATCTGAGTAACATTCTCAAGTGAGCTCTGTCCTTATTGAGGTATTAAAAAAAGAACTGAGCAGAACAGATTCAAGTCCAACTAGGCATCATCACATGCTCAGTCTGCCCATTTAGAGAAAGGCTTTTAGGAAGCAGAATCCTTTTCAGGCACTATGTTCACATATAGAGCCTCTGTGGAGGCTCTCTCAAGTATTGGTGACTTTTAAAACCTCACAATAGCCAGAAGGAATCCATTACAAATCAATTAACTCTATTCATCCACCCCATAGTCAGCCTCCTAATTTGTATTTTACTAAAGTATATTTTCCAGTAAGTCACAGCTTCTAATAACTGGAACTGGAAAATTTCCTGTCTCCTTTACTAGTGAGTTTTTGTGAGGTTTTTTTCCAGGTTCTTTTTTTTTTTCCTTTTGCTTTGAATGAAAGTGGATTTAAAAGAGTTAATATTTCCATATGCCAATGTAGCCACTATATCAGTCAAAGCAATAACAGCTGAAAGTCATCACATCACAGCAGCCCATAAAGTATGTGACAGAAAAGTACAAATAAACAATTCCTGTAAATTCATTATAGTCTCCTTAAGCAGTGATTTTGAATGCTAATTATGTCTGGCTCTAGTTAGACATCAGTACAGACAGTTTGTGCTCCTCTCAACCTGCAATTAAGAGACTCACTTAACAAATTTGAAATTGCATGAAGATACATTATTTTGTCAAATGTTCCCATAGCTGATTTCTTCACAAATGAAAATTATTTAAGCAGCATTATTTGCTTTGTCACTGCAATGGCAGTGAAGTGTGTTCTTCCTTACCCTTATTATCTTTTTGATAAATAGTTATCTACTCTCTCATTTCTATGATGCAGACAATTTGTTATAGAAAAAAGAATAAGTTTGATTGATAATTACATTAAGATATACTTAATCCCTTCACCTCTTTGAAATGTAATTGAGACATTAAAGAGAAAAAGACCCACTGAGAATGACCCTGTGACTTGCAGATGATTATAGAAGTAAAGTTTTAACACAGAACTCCACCACCACGAGTTTTAACACAGAACTCCACCACTGCTCAAATTTCAGTGTAAAAAACCTAACGACTAAAAACATAAAAAGTGAAGAAAATGTGGTAAGATTCAGTCTCGTTTAATTTTAAGCAGAAGCTGAGGGAGCTGGGTGTGTTTAGCCTGGAGAAAAGGAGGCTCAGAGGGAACTTCATTCCCCTCCACGACTACCTGAGAGGAGGTTGTATCCAGGTGGATGTTGGTCTCTTCTCCCAGGTGGCAAGTGAAAGAACAAGAAGAAATGGCCTTAAGTTGAACTAGAAGAGGTTTACATTTGATATTAGGAAAATTTCTTCACTGAAAGGATGATCAGGCACTGGAATAGGCTGCTCAGGGCAATGGTGTAATCACAGTTCCTAGAGTTATTTAAAATACTTGCAGATGTGCATCTGGGGACATGGCTTAGTGGTGGATCTGGCAGTGTTGGGTTGAAAGATTGGATTTGGTGATCTTAGAAGCCTTTTCCAATCTAAAATATTCTGATTATATTATTCTATATTTGAGAACATTTAAAATAACACAAAAACCCCAACATTAGGCAAATACGAAAAAAAAAGTTGGAAAAGGACTTTTGACAAGGCTGTATAGTGAGAGGACAAATTATCATGCCTTTAGACTGAAAAAGGTTAGATTTGACTTAGATATTAGGAACAAATTTTTTATTGTGATTGTGGTCAGGCATTGGAGCAAGTTGCCCAGAGAAGCTGTAGGTGCCCATGTGCCTGTGTGAAGGGGGTAGTGGTTAATGCGGTTGTATTAAATAGTGTGGGACCTGACACGATGTAAATTGTGTGGACTAAGGAGTGTAATGTGCTGGATTTGGCTGGAGTGGAGTTAATTTTTTTCTTGGTGACTGGTATAGGGAAGTGTTTTGGATTTGTGCTGAACACAGGGTTGATACTACAGAGATGTTTTTGTTATTGTTTAGCAGGGCCTACACAGAGCCAAGGCCTTTTCTGCTACTCATACGGCCACTCTGGCAAGGAAATTGGGACTTTAGGGGAGGTTGGGAGGAGACACAGCCAGAACAGATGACCCAAACGCAGTATATAAAGGGGGCAAGGAAGAAGGGGAGATATTTGGAGTGTTGGCATTTGTCTTCCTAAGTCACCATTACACATGATGGGGCCCTCCTCTCCTGGAAGTGGCGGAACACCTGCCTGCCCATGGGAAGCAGGGAATTAGTTCCTTCTTTTAATTTGCTTGTGTACTTGGCTTTTGCTTTCCCTATTAAACTGTCCTTATCTCAGCCACTGAATTTTCCAGTTTTTACCCTTCTGATTCTCTGCCAGATCCCACTGGTTGGGGAGCAGGTGACTGGCTGCTGGTTGGGGTTAAACCATGACAATGCCCCATCCTTGGAAGTGTTCAAGGCCGGGCTGGATGGGGCTCTGAACAACCTGGTCTAATGAGAGTTGTCCCTGCCCATGACAGAGGTTTAGAATGAGAGGATACATTAGGTCACTTCTGACCCAAACCACATTTTATTTCTGTGGTTCTGTGAAGTACATTGAGAAACTGAGTCACACCCTAAGACCTTGTGCACTACAGCTACTGTGTCTGAATGAAGTGAAACTCTGATGTACACAGGCAATCAAAAGGGGTCATTTATCTAGGTGAGCAGATACTGCTTGGCTGGTTTTCATCTCACCTGAATTTGGAGAGAGAAAATTCAGCTCCACACTCCAGACACACATGAGTAGAGGTGCACCGGTGAGCTAGATGTAAAGGAGCTGATTAGTATTGGCAATACCTTAGTGGTTGAACTCTAGAAGAGGAAACCTGTGTCTCCTTTCTCTGAAGTGAGTGCTCCTCTGACTAGATGACAGGACACAGAAGATGCTTTTCCGACACTGCCTTTTTTTTGTCAGCTACACTGGTGAAATAAAGAGACAATAACTTTGGGAAGGGCAGGTTTTATCTCATTTTTACCTGGCCTGAAATGTAAATAGGATTCCTTTGCTTCCCTACTATAAGCAATATCCCCTGAAGAAAAGATCTTGCTGAATGTTTGCTTTGTTTTTCTTACCATTATCTTCTTTAATCAGCTTAAAGATTAGACTGATTTGCAGATTTAATTAGTAACAAAAACATAAAATCACACATACATGCGAAAAACACCCCCCCCCAAACAACCAAAGAAACCCAAATAAGCAAAAACTCTCTAGTTGACTTTGCATGTATCCAATATTACTGAAGACAGATTTTAGCCAAATATATTTTTACTGTCAGTGGACTAATTTGGCTAAAAGCTTGTCCATGAAAAAAATGATTCATACAGAAAGCCTGGGTCCTAACATGTGTTTTGACAGCTACATATAAAGCAGTAGTCCAGGCATGTGGAAATTGTGAACAAAGAATCCTCTTAAATTCATGACAACCTGAAAAAATTGTATGCTGAGAAGGGTTTTGAAGTCAGTGAAGTTGCCACTAAAACCCTTTGCAAATGTGCTTCTTAAAAGTTACACTGAACCATTGCAGTTATGTTGCCTGTTAGAACTGTAAATTACTAGGATGTCTGAAACTATAAAAGGAAAATATATAAGATCTGAATCTGTGTTTTTCAAAGAGAAAATAATATGTCACTCACAAAGACAGCTGGACCTTTTTTGCCAGCAGCCCCCTCCAGTAGTCTAACAATTTCATGGCTTTCACTAGACAAAACTCTGCCAGCATTGGGAACACTAAACAACTTTTTGATGTGGTAAAAAAAAGGAAAAAGGCACTTTTTTGATTGTCTGCACTCTGTGGCAGTCTATGTGTTGCCTGACAAGAAAGCTAGTATTAATTTTCAACTCTGCCTTTTGTTCTGACATGGTCATTTGTGGCATTTATTTATAAATATGATGATTGAGCCAGAAACTCAAAAATGTGAAGCCTGAATATATGATGACATTCTCTGTAATCATTAATTTACCTCAAGCATATTAAAACATTTTGCAAGCTATGTACAAACAGAGTATTTTGCCTTTCCAGATGGCCTGCAGCACAGGCCAAGCGTAGAACCTGAATAATGGATAGTAACACTATTCAGCAAGGGATGGATGAAAAGAAAAGCAGGGTTTCCATGTTGTTTAGAGAAAAGAATTTGAACCAGGACAACAGAAACCCCACCCTTAATGTATATAAAATATGAGGGAAATTTTAAATGATTTCTTAATTATTTAAATAGTATCTTATTAAAGTAATTTCTTGATTTATAATTTCCTAAATATTTTAGATTTATCTTGTCTTTCTCTTGCTTGCTCATGGATCAGTTTATTTTAGGGTCAGTATTCTGCAGATTGTTGGTTTAACCTGCTAAGGAAGCAGCAGCACAAGAGGATAACTGGATAGACCAAGGATCTACTTGGTCTGAGAAAGTGTTAGCTGATATTTGATAATGGGTATAAGGATTTAGTTATGACAGGAAAAGATTTAGTTATGACAGTTTCTGATAAGCAGTAGTTTAGGGGTTTCTTGAGCTGGAAGTCTTAGTAGTGCTTTTAGTAGTGTTAGATAAATGTACCTCCTTGTTTTGTTCAATTTTGTCAATTCATGCCCTTTTACAACCCATAATATCCATTCCTTGTAAGTTCTGCCATTAAAACCTGGTATACACAAAGTTACTTTATTTTTCCTAGTTTTTAATGTGTTTACTGATGATCTCTTGGGACATTCCTTGTTCTGGTATTATACATGCTTTAGATAAGAATCCTTTTATCACCTTTTTTTCCGTTCTCACCCTCTCCTCTCCTCTCCTACTTCCCAGAATACTCATGTGTTCACACTGGTCAAAAATGGACCATTATCTTGGATGGCTTCTGAAATGTTTTATTTTCTGTAATTCTATAAAAAAAATTAAAAGGCGGAAATGTACAGAGAGATTACAATAAATCAAGCAGCTAAAACAATACATATCCTTCTCTGTGGGCATTACCCATTATTCCCCTCTGGTCATTAGCATGGGAGAGCTGACTGTGCATGAATTCATACAGAGGAATTAATGGGCCACATCTGAAAAGATAATAGCTGAGCTATTAAAGACAAAAAAGAACCTAAAGAAAGAACAGGCAATGCTGGGGAAACATTAGATGAGAAAATACTGCACCAGGCACTTTGTATATGAAAGAATATTCATATCCAGTGTTACAGTGTGGTTGGTTGCTTCTCTTCTGATTGCTTTAGTTTCATTTTTTCAAAGCAATTGTGTGTAAAAAACACAACAGAATCAAACACTGTTTCTGTCCATGCCACCACCAACGCAGAGGGTGCCCCTCAGCAGCCCTGAACAACATTACATAAGTGAGGAGGTCTCAGAGGAGACATTGCAGCCTCCCAGTGCTTGAATGGGGCTTTGAAAAAAAGTGAGAGATTTCTCATAGTGTCAGATAGTGATAGAAGGGGGGACACTTCAAAACTAAAAGAGGAGAGATTGGATTACATGTTAGGATGAAATTTTTGAATCAGAGGATAGTGAGGCATTGGAACAGGTGGCTCAGAGAAGTTGTGGATGCTCACCCCTGGAAGAGCTCAAGGCCAGGTTGGATGGAACCCTGAGAAACCTAGTCTAGAGGAAGGAGTCCCCGTCCATGGTTTTTAAGATTCCTTCCAACACAGATCATTCTGATTCTATGAAGGGTTCTGCCAGGACTTAGTTAAACATGAAATTTAAAGTGGTCATGCATTAAAAAAAAACAAATAAACAAAACAAAACAAAACAACATCACTCCCCCACCCCCCCCCAAAAAAAAAAAAGGCAAAACAAAAGGCAAAAAATAAAAACAAAGAACACCAACAACTACCCCCACAACCAAACAGGACTGACAATTATACTAACTCTTCCAATACTCAATTAAACATATTTTTTCCTTTCAACAAACGTGAATAAGGCAGCCAGTATTTTTGTTCTGTTTTTGTTGTTAGTGGTGGTGGGTTCGTTGTGGGTTTTTTTGTTTGTTTGTTCTTTTTTTTAATATGAAGAGAGGAAAAGGTATCAAGGTAGATAAAGAAGCAGTCAGCCTGTTTTTATAACTAATTAATTAGACCGGCAGCAATCAGCCAGGCCAACCAAGTACTTTCTCTTTCCTGCAGCAGTTTTCATGTGCTGTTTTAAATGTTAAAGTCTTCCTGGTCACAAGAGGCAAACGGCAGCTGAACTGACCTTTGGATGTTTGATAGTGCCAGCAATGCCTTCCTTCACTTTCTCAGCACAGCTGAGGTTTTGTACCATCACCTTTCTCTACCTGCTCTCCTCACTAATAGGTACTTTAGTGCCAACTTAAGAGCTTTGCACAATACTTCTGCACAACATTAGAAAATAAGAACAGATGATCCATAGCTTCTGCTTTTGCCCCTGCTCCCACGGGATACCATGATAAAAGATCAAATTCCTGTCTAGATCATACTGCATGAAATATCATATAAAAACTTAAATTCCTTCTATTTTCTAATTAAAAAAAAAACCCCTTTTTTCTTTTTTTTTTTTTTTTTTTTTTTTTTTTTTTTCCTGTTGCAATTTTTGCTCTCTCTGCTGCAAACAAGAGTTTAAGTTTGTGGTAACTGTTTACTTCTCCTGACTGTGTTCAGCAGAGTTCATTGGGTTGGATTTCTGTATTTAATTATAATTACAAATCTTTGCATTACAATTTTTTTTTTTTTAAGAAATATTTGCCAAAATGTGTGTGACAAATGAAAAACTGTGCTATGTCATGCCCATTAGTTGTTTCAATTTACCTGTGCTTCACTCCACCAGAGGTTTCCATCCACAGAGCATTCCTGCTCTGGTGGACTCCCTTCCCAAGTCACTCTTGAAGCGAAGAGAGAGGATTTGCTTGGACAAGATAGTCAGACAGCAGTGCAATTCCTGAAATGTGGTGAGTTAGATAAAACCTGGTTTTCTCTCTCGCTTATTTTATGCACTACGAATTTTAAGGAGAGCTGAAATATCCACCCCAGGTATAGAAATGGCAGGTAGCTGCCAGAAAGTTCATAGGCAGTAGAGGATGCCTTGTGAGAATCTGAACATAGCAGGCATGGGTAATGTGCTAAAGTTGTGGTGCTTACAGGCAAAACAAGACAGTTTAACTTTAAAACCAAGGGAAGAAAACTATTTCCATACTGAAACAGTAGACAAGTACTCTTGGTGTCTCAGACAGCCTTGTGTGGTCAGAGACAAATGCTTCCAGAGAGCAGCTCGGAGGGCCCTGAAAAGGGTCCCCAGGGTGTGATAAATCACCTTCCAGAACTGACTTTTACCTCTGACCTCAGAGATGTACAAGGAGGTTTGGGTTTCTTTCTGGCTGTATGCCCACCTCATTGATTTTTAAACCTGTCACCATCCAGCACCATATCAAATACCCTTGGGTGTAGAAGTAGGAGGCTCATGGAGAAGGACTGTGGGGAGGCTTTGGTTCTTCTGGACAAGGCAGAGTGACTGTACCTTGAAATATCTCAAATGATTGCAGATGCCTGTGCATACGCACATTATTCAATAACTTAAAAATACAGAAGACAAATTCCACCCTAACTGCAGCATTTCACAAGAACAAAAATATAGGCTTTAATAATACCATGGTTTATAAGGCAACAAATAGGAATGCAGTGCATAGCTGAGATTCAGTATTACAAAAATGGATTTACTTTTTTATAAAAGTACAATTTTATTTCAGATTCATTTGAATTTTCATTTATTCATATGAAAGCCATTGGGTAGATTTTACTTACATCCTTAATTAGAGCTACTTCATATTTTGAGCAGTGGAGAACTACTAAACAGTGTGCAGACAATTTGACCTGAGTATAAACTACCTGATTTTACGCTATGAAAATAGCTGCTTAATTCTCTGTGAGTGACCTTTTTCTGATTCAGTAAAATTGCATTCAGAGAGATGAGAAAAGTTAGACTTTCAAATTTTTTCCTGAAAAGAGATTAAACCAGGTTTATTAATTTTATTGGTTCCTGGGCTATTGAAGTGACTTTTAGCTCCTAGTCATTGGTGTTTATTTTTTTCAATATGTATTTGCATTTTGCAAATAATTTGCAAAAATATTTATAGATTTATGGCCATCTTTGAAACTACCTCATGTGAAAGATGGCAAAAAAATCTTGTAAGCCTAGTAAAAATGAAAGAAATAATAAATTCCAGCAGAATAAATAAAACACTAACACCTCTGCAAGATTGTAGTCTGTTTTTTAGCCTGAAATGGAGGAATGGAGCTGGAGAAGGAGCATAAGATTGCAAAAATTTCTAGCTTCTTTCTTTTTGCTGGTTATAGCTATAGAAAATACTTTTAAGAAATCCTTTTGACTTGCTTCACTGAACTCACTGAACTTCTCATTAGCGTATTCTAAATTACATAGACTAAGATAATTTATAAAAGCAAATGGAGATTTAAAATAAATGTGCCCTGTTCTTCATCTTTACAAATGTGTCCTGCTGTGCTGTGGAGTTTGCTCTGTTCCAGCTTCATGGAACATAAGCAACAAACTGTCTCTAGTCATTTACCTTTTATCTAAAAGTTACAGCATGTGACAGAATCTTGTTATGTGACCTACAGCAAAATAGTTGGGGCTAGATTTTCAAGAGCTCAGCGCCCTGTGTTCCATTAAAGTCTTTTACACCCTTTCAAAAAAAGCAAAAGGGTTTTATCTATGAATAACTCACTGATATGTGTATGATGGAAAGTTGTTTTTTCAGTAAAAACTATGAGAAAATTACTTGAAAAAAATATGAGGGGTTCTGAAAAGTTTCAGCTGGAGGGAAAGATTTGGAACAAAAATGTAGCACTTTTTGGATTTGTAAATATTCCCCATGGACTCATTAGTGTCAGCAGAAGAGATCACTGGATAGGTTATACCTCCTGCAGCCCAAATTTTTTGCTTGTTTGTGTTTTGGAGGATGCAAAGTTGCACCACAGGAGTTTACGAACCTTGATTTATACTGGCAGATAACACTTCACCTCAGGTCATGGCCCATCAAAAGTGAAGGTGAAAGGAATTAATTATTTTCTCCAGGATTTTCTACAACTTCCTTTTGAAGAAAAAGTCATTGCCTTACTTCAGATTTTTGTGGGGGGAATATAAATAATTAAAATAAATAATGATTTCAACTGGAAATAAAAATACTCCTGATAGACTGTGAAATACTGTGTTGCTGTGTGCTGTTGAAAACCACAATCATAAGCTCTACATTCCTCCAGAAAATGTGGAACTATTTAAGCAGTTCAAGTAGAGAAATCCCTTCCTACCTCCCTATTGCCTGTTGTTCTTCCCACTAACCTGTGCACAAATCCTGTCATTTACCATATTACTTGGATTGTAGGGGACACAGAGCTTACAGGGCACATAGAACTGCAAAGGATTGTTTTGTGGCTGTGGTCACTAATTAGAAAGACATAAAATAATTTAGCAAGCTGTGAAATATGTACAGTCAAACATATCTGTCCCAATGGCATACTACAAGAATGAATTCATTTATTCTGTTCGGTGTGTTAAGAACTGCTCTGATTGGAGGTACTACATAAGACCTAAGAATTAGCTATTTATTATTTATTAGTCATGTTACCTCAGTTAATTATATGAGGAGAGAAAACAGATAATGAAAGCCTGATTCTTTAAGCTTAGCATTGCTCAGTTTGCACTTTAGGCAGTTTTTGCAGATTCCCTGGATTTATTTGTAAGCGCAAAGAAATTGCCACCTAGAAACAGATCAATGGACTAGCTGGAACCAGTAGCTGTCTTTAAGTTTTCAGTACAGCTGCTTCAGAAGAAGCAAAAATATTGCAGTGAATCTGATGATTTGGTGTAAGATGTTGCAGGACAATTTTGCCTAACCTCAGCAGGTCATGCTATTCCTTAAAAATAAATTGCATAGCTCTTATAGTTGTACTCTTGTAATTGTACCTCTGTTATTTGTGTTTATGGCATGATCCAGGTCTATTCTTAAACCTACAAAGCTACCCACTGGTGTTGACACACCACCCTCCTGTAGGAACGAATGACAATGGTGAGTTATCCAGTTGTCACTTGAACACATTATCCTTTGAGCAATTTTTTTAAAGGATATGCTTTTGAATTGAAATATCTCCTCTCCCTGAATTTGTTTTGTTTACTTTCAGGGAAAAAGGAGAATCTCAGTGTGTCTTTTATGCACATTCTTCTGTAGGATCCTCCTGAATGGAAGTTCACTAAGTTTCCTCCACACATCTCTGCTAAACTTCAGAAACTCAGCAGCAGGGAGTTTCTTTTGATCCTGAGCACAACTTTCTAATTGCCCTGAACCACTGCACTGCGGAACATCTGATGGAGACAAACTCACCAGAGGAATGGATTTGCAATGCCAAACTCATTTTATCTCAGCCAGATGTGACATTGGGTCTCCTGGGCTGCAGCTTGAATGCATTATCTTGGTCTTACGAGAAGCCAAAGTTTTACATCCCTATGGAATATTCTTCACAGCCATCTTTTTAATATGCTCTGAATTTTCTCACAGCACTCCTTGCTGTTACCTTTGCTAAAGCCTGTGCCTAGATGCTTTTTGGCAAGCCCATTAAATTTGTCCTTTAAGTGACTTCCTGTGTATTTCCTGGTTAGCATCCTTTCTGTCCCAGAGAGGCTGGCACATGCTCAGCCTCATGTTCCTCCCTAGCCCCTGCCACTACATCTTTTACTCCCCACACTCCCTTACAAGTGACAGACAGAGCGGCCACTGTTACAGTTCATCTTTCTGAAGATGTATTACTTGAGTGTGTCATCAAGCAAGGTCATTTAACAGCATAACACAGCAATACATTATCAGAGGAATGGTATTTTCATGATATATTGCTGGGGTTCATTGGAGAATAGCAAAATGGCAGAAAGGCTGTACATGTCGTGATCCTTATGATGCAAACTAGCAAGTGCATGTCTTCAGCTAACTGAAATCTGGGAATCTCAGGAGGTTTTTTCAAGACTAATGGAGAGCTATTTTATGTATTTCTCCATAGAGAAATATAGACACATTTCCTTTTGTACTGTCTCCCTGTCCTGTCCTGTTCATGTGTTATATTTTTCATTAACATTATTCCAGACTCTTGGTTCTGCCTACTAAAAGTCTTATGTTTGTGGAATTGTACTAATTTCTTCAGCAATGCACGATGATGACTCAAACAAGCCGAGGGACCAAACCCGACTGATAATTGCACAGCTCTTTACATTCAGGAAAGGATGAAATTATGTGCAAGATCAGTTTTAGATTGTCTTTCTTGCCTGTAAAGCCTGGCTTGTTGTTTCCAGAGGAACAGTGGGGATTGTGTCTCTCTGAGGCAGACACTTCACTTGTCCATCATTCTCCCTCTGTCATCTCCCCATGGATGCCTTTCCGTCTGTCTGTCCTTCCTAGTCCCATGACAGACAGAGCACCATTCCCACCATCAGTATAACTGTACCCCATTGAACCCCTTCTTCCGAAATAACTAAGATGGCTCTATCCAACTGCCTGGAAAATGAGAGATCAATCACTCCAGGCATCATCTCTGTGTTCACATGGCTACAGGAAGAGTAGAGTGATTCCTGTAACTGCAAACTAAGTCTTTGGACTTAAGCTAGTGTCATTCATGCTTGAAGGAAAAGGACAAAATAAATAAGAACAACTGATTTTCATGGTTGACTCTTAATGCACAGAGTTTTTCAAAATTTTTTATTCCCATTAAAGGAGTCTGGAGCTTGGCTGTGGAACAGGTTCTTCTACTGCTACATAAAAGGTCTCTGTTTTCTTTGGGTAGTTTTGGCACCAAGACTGCCGCAGCAAGACCCTTGCTTAGCACAAAATAACACTTTATATGAAACAGGAGGTATGAATCACTGCATTATAAGAATAGCTTCCTCACCAAAAGCTCCACACTAAGTAGATTTTCTTGAAGTCAGATTGCAAAGCAGGAGGAAAAGGCATTCTGACTCACAGAGTGGAACCAAAATCAGCCTTATATTTCTAGCAATATTTAAAAGAAAATATCTGATTATTCCTTACTGCTCTCCTGCAATTTATCAGAAATAATCTTGTTGTCACTTTGCCCTTACAATGCCTGTTTTGAGTTAACTTTACATGGTGTAAATCCAACATATGGCCTCTGAAGTCAGTGAAAGTACAGTGAAGCAAAATGAGAGGAAGGTAAGAACTAGACCTTCTATTTGTTTGCTCCACATAATTTTAGAAAGATTCCCATGATTCAAAATATTCTGTCTCATTTATTCACAGATATCTTTTCAAAGCTTATTACAGGATAACTGTTGAATCTGTTTAACCAGCTTCCATAGCATCAGGAGGTACACTTTGATGTACTTCTTTGATGTTCAAGAAGAAGAGCTTTAGCATTTTATGAGACATCATGAATGGACTTCAACAAGCTTTGTATTCATGCAAAATCCCTCAGCTGATATCCTTGCAGTTTTGCACCTTTCCTGCACATGGAAAAAAAAGTTACTTTTACAGTGCATGCACAAACACGTCTGAGGTTAATTGCAAGCATACAAACACAATACAAAACAACCTGATATTTCAAGTGCTCTGTCTCTCCCTTTGCACTTGTGCAAAGCTCAGAACATCTTCTTTCAATGCCTGTTAAATCAGCTCCTGTGCTGATGTATATTGGTCTTCCTCTATTGACTTCAATGGGACAATGCCAACATACACTGGCAGAGAGTCCTCCATCATGTCTTGGTCCATAATTAATTCCAACTATTGCTTTTTCACTCTCATATATTACTTTTTCAGAGCTTAAGGTCAATAAAACGCCCTCTTTTTAATACATTACACACAATAATAAATAAGCCAATGAGATCATAGTACTTCCAGAACACTGAGCAGAGATTATAATAAACTTGCAGATTATGACGATGTTTGAATCCATCATTTTAGATGTTAGCAAAACAACAAGTTCAAAAGATGAGTACATTTTATGCAGTTTAAGTATACTGAGATCATGAATCACCAAGTTCAAATATTACAGCTCGAAATGTCTTTTAGCCTGTTCCTAAGTAATATTCATCAAGTTCTAACTGCACTTTTTCATTTCTTATGGAACAGATTAGTCCTTAAAAAAGATTTCTCCATTCTAATTATGGCTACCCATCTAAAAGCAAACAGCATCAGAAAAATGCTGGTGGTCAGTTAACAACTTTCTTTTGGAAGGTTGTATTTGTTCAAAGATAGATCTGTTTATCTAGTGTATATTCTCCTCTAAACTGGCAGAGAAAAACTGATTGTGAACAATGGTGGCTGGTAAGGTTTTGAGCAGCATCACCGCCACCGTTTCCCTGAGAGAGACTATCAAGCTAAGGCACCAGGCTGAATTTGGGTGGGTGGGATTCTGTACCTTCAGAACCAGAGAATTTGACTGGTCCAGTCCTCTCTCACCCTGGGAAACCTCTGAATTTCATTGTCAAAGGAAGGTCAGTGGCCTTTCCATACCAGAATTCCCCTTTAAAAAAGAAGAACAAACATGTGGGAGGGTATTTCCAGTTGGTTATCCAACAGACAAAAGCATTTGCTCCCTTGAAGGTCTACTCTGCTGCTGTGGACTTCAGAGGTCCTCAGAAACACTGAGCAGGAGTAACCTGAGACATTAGTCAGACTTTGAAGTTGCTTTTTTCCCCCAAAATGCCATTAGTGACCATCTTAATTCAAGCAAGTACATCTGTATTTTTGATTTATTTAGACTTAACATCATATTGCATTACTTGTCAAGAGGGCAACATAATACTTCATCGTAAATGGATCTGCAAGAAAAAAATGTTTTTACAATGTCATGAATTGTTGATGGCTTCCTCTGTCAAAGCTGACATCTGGAAGTTTAATATAGCAGTATGTTGCCAATAGCATTTACACTCCATAATGACCTTTTTTCAATTTGAAAAGCAGTAGGCCATATTAAGATTAGCTACATCTGGCGCCCAAGGAAAAAAAAATCCTAATTTGGAGAAAAAAGCAATGAATTTAAGGTGTCTGTTGTTGCCTGTGCAGAGTGAGCTCTATATTCTCTTAAAATTTGTGCATGATGTTGTGTTACTTGGCAGCTGTGGCAAAAAGATGGAGGAAGATACTCGGCCAAACATGGCCAAACACTGGTGATGTAAATGCCACAGCACATGCAATACAATACAATATACAGTTCTGCACTGGACTAGGTAAATTGCATGTACTCTATGAATGAACATGTGCAATTTCTGAGGTAAGCAAAATCTATTTGTTCTTCCTGGTCCTGTGAGTAGGTACAGCATATAGAGAATCAATGCGGAAGAAGCAGATTTTCTCAGCTGTTACTGAGGAAAATCAGTTTCTTAAAGCAATATATTGAACTGGCTGGCAGCATCCAGCCAGCCAGCCAGCCAGCCCCTGCCTGTGGGTATTCACCTGATTAAACATACCCGCCTACAGCAGAGATATCTATACTTGAGGAGCTTCTGGTTTCCTTTACAATCAAACAAGATCTAGTCAGCTTGTTTACTGTGTTCAACTCCCCTCATCTTAAGGAACAGTAGAAAATTTCTCCACATGACAGAGGAGAGTTGTTACCCAAACTTCTACATATGTTTACCAGCTATAGAAACCCATATTGGTTTAATAGCTGCTGGTCACAATGTTGATTTGTTTGCTCTTGCAGTTGTTGGGCTTGTTTTCAGAGTTCAGAAGAAAGTTAAAACTCTATCCCAGCTGAAGCCAGGACAAGAAGTGTTTAGAGCTGCAGAGTTTTTACACAGTGTAGTGTAGAATTGAACTCCCATCTCTCTGAAGCCTAATTCTGAGCCCATCAACAAGGCTGGATCACCAGATACCTCAGGGGAGGGAAAATCCATCTGCTTACTGAAGGGTTGGGTACTGAACATAGCGGGATGAAATATCCAGGAACAGCAAATGGATATATCTGGGGTTTTCAATGGCTTCTAAATAGTTTTGTGTATCCACTTGAATTTTACTTTTAAGAAAATGAGGCAAAAGAAATGTTCTATATTTCTGGCATTTTTTCTCTTTCTCCTAAAATATGCTTAAAAAACGAAAAATATTTTTGACAGCAACTACACATTCATCCTAGTTGGTCTTAAAAGATCACTTCTTCCCTGAACCATGAGAATCAAATGCATAAGCCCTTTCATAGCAAGATATGCTGAAGATTAAAGAAATAACTATCTTTCATAATTCACGTATAGCAGGACTGAAAAATAATCTGTTATTATCTAGAGCAAAGAAAGTAATTTTTATCCAGACATGAATACTTAATCATTAGACCAAGTGATGTTGCCCATATTAATACAGACAAAATAAATCAGTCTTCAATTCTACTCCAACCCTTAAAATAAAAGGAAGATAAATCATCTGTTTGCCATCATAAAAAAGATCTTTTACAGAATGAGCATGCAGTGACTATCCCCCAAAATTAGAAAGGAGGATTAGTTTGATTCAGATAGGAAAAATTAATTATACAAGTTTTGCTGATACCTGCTCTTCTGCTAGAGCAACATGATGGAAGGACAGTTTCTTGGCTTTGAGGGCATAGACAGGCTTGTCTTTATTTTTTGTCTTTTATTCTTTTCAAAACAAAATGTCCTGGAGCAGTGTGACAAAATATTTTTTTTTTTTTCTGAGGTTTCCAAGTCCTGCTCAGTGCTATGGTTCACAGGGTAGCTCATCAGCATTAATGAAAGTAAAGGGCTTCCAGTGGTCTTAAAGTCAAACCCAAATAAAAGATACCTTACCCTGGCAATCAGTGCTAAATGTATGTGCCACCCAGGCTGTCTGCTGATGTCTCCTTCACCAGCAGACAACCTCGGTGAGGGGATGGATTCAGCAACCATGCAGGAGATTAATATGAATGTGTTTGGGGTTTCTTTTTACCAAAATTTATATTCATATTATTCTACCTTACTGATAGAGGGGATCAGGAATTCACTAGAAAGGGGATTTCACTGAATTGCTTTGCTTTGCTCCTATTGCGAGTCACACATCATGAATATTAATGTCTTGGAAATGCTGTTCTTTAAATGCTTGTGCAACTAAAAGAAATCATAACTTGGTATCTACTGTTCATACACCCAAGTAGTCAAAAAGTTAATATATATTCTTGGTGTATTTGTTTTCAAATTCCAAACTTTTGGCTGGGGACAGATTGCAGGCTTGCCAAATATGTCAAAGAGACGGAGAGCTGCCAGGGACGCTTTAGTCATTTTCATACTCAAGAGTGACCAAATATATGTTGTTTTTCCTCTGTGTTCTTTGCCATGTATAGTCCAATCAGACTGAAGAGGATAACGTAAACCATCAGTGAATCTCTAATGTGTCATTTCAACTGCCTCTGACACCTATAATTTTCAGCAAACTGATCCAGCTATGCCAGTGACTGTTTGGCTGCAGATCATGGTGCCACACAGATGTGCACACAGAGGTGTGTGTGAAACTCAAATACATTGCATGTCCTGTCCAAACTTTATTATAAATAAATAAATAAATAAATAAATAAATAAAGTTAACTTTATTGGAGGAGATTGACGTCTCTAGGAAGGGAATAGACCTACCACATTTATTGTGAAGGCTGTAGTATAATTTTTAGAGAAGTAACAACCTCAGTGTAGAGCTTCCTTCAGTTATTTTAGTGTATCTTGATCATGATGAAGACAGATGAAAAGTCATGAGAATGGGAAATATTTAATGCATGTGCACTCACTACTCTGCTGAGGATCACAGATAAGATACTGCTAAATTTGTACCTGCCTTTATAGAACCATTTTTATCTACATTCATAAAGCCCATGCCACAGTCCTTCCTTGTAATGGAGTGGTTCCTCTTAATAAACAAGATTCTGTCAGGATACGGCGATTCTAGGAAAACAGAGACAGCCCAGTGATGAAGGTTTCAGGATG
Source organism: Donacobius atricapilla (assembly GCA_013397315.1). Taxonomy (NCBI): domain Eukaryota; kingdom Metazoa; phylum Chordata; class Aves; order Passeriformes; family Mimidae; genus Donacobius; species Donacobius atricapilla. The sequence continues at coordinate 769,627 of WBMY01003447.1, read as the reverse complement.
GACAAAAAAGAAATATTTCTTTTGAATACATGCCATGGATGGAAAGTCAATAGATTAATAAAATAAGATAATAGTGAAAGTGAATTTAAAAAACATTCTTAGTTGATGCAAAATACTTCTAGTTAAGGTGTGAGAGCAAACTTCCAAAGTATCAGAAAAATTGTAATGATTTTTATCAGGTAAACATTATCATGTGGATAAATTCCAATGGGAATACATGCTTGTTTATGTTTATGAAATTAATTATACCATTTTATGTATTTTATACTTACTTAAAATTAATTACTTAAAATTAATGCTTCTGCAGTATTTTGACAATGTGCAACAAAATATTTGGTTCAAAGAGCACCATGGAGCTGAGTTTTTTAAGGTAATCTGTGAGTTTAAATGTTTTTATAGTAGTAAAAATCCTAACATAGCCTACTAGCATGCAAAAATAAGAGTGAGGAACTTAATGCATAAAGGTTATTTTTTTCTTGCAGTATCTAAACTAAGCTTGCAATGCCCACATATGCTTCGAAAGAAAGAGATGCCATTAGAAAACAGAGAAGAAACATTAAAGAAAAATAGGTAGCCAAGGAAGAGTTCATACCACAAATAATTTCATTATTAAACCTCAAAATATTTGAACCTTAAGTATTATTTCATTACGTTGGAAGGTTCATCATCAAGAGACTAAGGGGGCATTTTGAAGGCCTTCTACTCCTGGAAGAGAAATCTGGTACAATTTAACTTCACAGAATTTGTTCTCAGTTTTTTCTAAAAGATTAGTTAGAAACACTCCTATTACAGTCTTTGGGGAATTTTAGCAGAGTGGAACCAAAGAACTGCTTTAAGCAATTCACTTACTTCAGAAGAGCTCAGCAGATAACAAGGACTCAGGGGTTTGACCTTTGCCCTGTAAGAAATGGAAGAATATTTGGGATCAACTTGCCTGCTTAGTGAAAATGTGCCTGGGACACCCTCATCAGGAAAGGAAATGAGAGTGTGACCACTGCCCTTATACGAATTAATGATTTGTGTTTCCTTAAATTATACTTCAATTTTGTTGAAAAATGTGTATATTTATGATATTTATTACAATGTAACGTTTATATATAAATATTGTCCTCACAGTCCTTTCTCACCCTTCAACTGCTACATCTCTGCTTCAGGAATACATTTATTTTTTATCACTGTAAGCATAAGATTTGACTTCTAGATCCAAAGAGGATTTTACTTTCTAGCTCTCAACAAAACTGTGTACATTAAACCTTGTTCTGCCCTTATAAAAAAAACTTGTTCAGTTTATTTTTGTTTCATGTATTTGTGAAAAAGTTGTGCATAAATAAGAAAATAGGAGAGTAACTGAAAAAGAAATATGTTTCCACTGGGGGCTACTTAATTTACAAAAACATTGATATCTTAAGGAGGGGGTTTTTTTGTTTGTTTTTTTAATCATGACTTCTGAATTTACAAAGAAAATATGTGGTGATTTTTGGTTTTTTTTTCTTTGGGAGTGGGTTTATTGGGTTCTTTGGTTGGTTTTGTATTGTTGTTGTCTATTGTTTGGGGTTTTTTTCTTTGTGGGGGTGTGGTGTGATAGCTGCTCTTTTTTTTTTATTGTTCTTCTCCCTGAGATGGTAATTCAATTCACACACTGGAATGGAATGGAAACAGAATAGAATAGAATAGAATAGAATAGAATAGAATAGAATAGAATAGAATAATTTCAGTTGGAAGGGATTCACAAGGACGATCTTGTCCAAGTGCCTGACCCAGTCAGGGCATCATCATGACTAAGTTAAAGTGTATTATTAAGGGCATTGTCCAAATGTCTCTTGAGCACTGATGGACACAAGGCATCAACCATTTATCTAGGAAGCCTTTTCCAGTCATTCAGGGACTTTGAAACCGAGTATTCTGATTACGTCACCTCTATCCCTTAACTTTGCCTTAAACTGAAGAAATCATGGAAATTTACAACAGGAAAAAGGAAACTGTACACAAAACCATCCTTGAAGATCCCATGAGAGGCATATACCACTTGTATATCACGAGTGTAAAACACTCAGTAGGTTCTCCCAGATACAGAGTGCCACTCTGATGTCATAATTTTAAAGACCCAAGAATACCCTAAAAATAAGAAACAGCCTCTCCACATGATCTCCTCAGGTTTTTGTTCAATAGCAAAGGCTTTCAGTGGATTAAAGAGAAGAAGAATGTTTGTTTCTTTGACAGGGTAAAGGAAGAGATAGAATGAGAAGAGGCAGAACCCTCTGAGGAAAGCTGCTGTGCCATGAGCCTTCCTGTTTCTGTTCCAGGTTGGAAGAACCCCTGCTCCAGGCAATACACAAATTACTAGAGTCTTGTACATCAGTGTAACCTCAAATGCCCCACACTTTAAGGGCATTGCAAAGTGTAAGTTAGGGAAGACTGTGAGGGTGGAGAGGGTGGCGGGGGGTGGTTCTGGTTTTACAGTAAAGTTTAGGAAAGTTGCTGTAGAATCCCAAAATAGAAGAGGCAGTAAAGTGGAATAAAATTCCACCATTCCCACATTTTCATCCACTCTTAGCTCAAGAGATCAGTAAAACTCCTGATCATCCACCATCAGACAGAACTCCTCCATTAAACATCCCTGGCAAACTCACCCTCCTGGTGGTACGAATATATCCAGAAAAAAAATGGCCTTGTGTGTGTATCCTGTGAAACCAAATGTCACAGTGAAACCTTGGATCAGTACATTTTTCAGGTACTACTGAACTCATTGTTACTAGCTAAGAAAGTCTGACTGTCTGCAAGTCTGCTAGGGTCTGTGCTGCTGTTCTTTGCAGGGATCATGCTGACATCCCTCCCACAGTTTGCTGAGAAAGCAGAGGAAATCTTTTTCACAAACCACAACATCTGCCATAGCTCCCTATCTAAAATTAAAATCTGAACCTTGTAGCTCATTCTTTACTTCTCTTTTGTTTTATACATCAGGGGATGACATCAGTAATTCAGACTATTTGACTGTTTTACTGGAGCTTGCCAAAAGTCTGGCTTCTCACACCTTTTCTAAAAAGAAATAACACGCAGAGATTTTGGTGAAGTAAGCAGCCTGGAGTCTTGGGCACACAGCACTCCACATTACATAGTGGCAGGGAGAAGAAAGGAGAGGATAAATAGGCAGGAAAGGCTTTCATGAATAATAAAGAGTTGAGATGGATAACTGATCTCATACAGATCCAGAGGAAGAAATCATGTTAGTTGCATGAAAGAAAAACAAACAAAAACAAAAACAAAAAAAAGAGAGAATAATAGCTATTATTTTATTCAAAATGGTAAATTCCTATGTTTTACTGTACATTTTTCCTCTCTCCAAATGTGGCACACTGGTGTAATAAAAAGCATGAATCCAAAATTAATAGAGCAAGAAGATATTTTCATATCTATCCACCATGACAAATTAGAAGACTTATAAACAACTAAAAGAAAAAAAAAAGAAAATAAAATCTTAACTATGGAAGATCTTCTCCATCTGTACAGTACAGACATCAGATTCTGATTAACTGTGATACAGAACTAATCTTTTCAATTAATGCAAATGAGCTGCACTTTTATGTAGACTGTTACCAGAGGGCATTCAATGATATTTTTATTCACTACATTTGACCTTAAAAATGTTTTGTAGTCATCAAGGATACAATTTTTCACACAGTGGGGATGTAGGAACAGCTAATTAAGTGGTGTTTAATGACATTTGTTCCTTAAAGGAGGGCTGATTAAATGTAGCATGTAATTTTTTACCAAATCAAGCAATTCAGCCAATTTCCACATGTGCTTAATAAGCTAGGCCTTAATAATTACACCTCTTGCATAGATGCACCAGTCACAAAGATTTGTGGGCTGCTAAATGTAATGTTACATATTTTCAAGCCTTAGTTGGTTAGAATGCAGAATTCTGATTTCTTTTTCCAAGTGTATTGGTTTTTAAGAATAAAGGATTTTTTTCAGTTCTAGCAAATGGAATATATTCTACATTCACTTGTGAGCAGTTACTGCAAAGAAGCTGAGAAAGAATTTCTCAAATGCAAAGTTTTCTGAGATCTAACTTTGGCAATTTTTAACCGCCCACTGGAAGCAAAAACACAGCTTGCCTTGGCTTTGATCTCTGACCAGTATGGCTGGTTTTGAGAACCTTGGTTTTGAAAATCAACCTGACTGCTTGTCAGCACAGCATACATGGTATGAGAGAAACTGAAGAAAGTAACAAGGGTGAGTGAGCAGGTGAGTAAGCTCAAACATTAGGAAAGCGGGAAGAGGTAGAACAGGTAGGTTTTTTCCCATTGAAAATCAAGCACATTGTTTTAACCATATTCAGGATAGTTGAATAATTGCATTTCACCAGGAGCTGCTGACCTCATTTGTTTACTGTATTACACATACTGGGGTGTGTATTGTCCTGATGCCTTATGGCTGAGTGCTTCTAGGAGATCTGTGCTACAACCACAGCACTGCACTCAAATATCCTGGTGTTTCTCACGAGGGACACTGGTGTTCTGCAGGTTTCCTATCCCATCTGCTATGAGGGTGTCATGCATATGACAGGATTCCCAAACAGCACCAACACTTATTCCTGGGCAGCAGAGTTACATCCTACAAGGCAAATGTGAGGTGACTTGAGCCCTCTGGTACAGGTGGAGCCCCACCTCGAGTATTCTGTGCAGCTTTGGGATAGAGGAGAGGAGAGGAGA
>WBMY01003447.1:744328-764711 GCA_013397315.1 Donacobius atricapilla | reverse complement strand
AGGGAGGAGAGGAGAGGAGAGGAGAGGAGAGGAGGAGGAGTTTCCCTCAGGACAGTCTGCATCTTCCTGAAGGGAGGCAGTGGAACAGGAGGCGCTGATCTCTGTCTGGTAACCAGAGATAAGATATGAGGAAATGGGATGAAGCTGCATCAGGGGAAGTTCAGACAGACAGTGGGAAAAGTTCTTCACTAAGACAGTGGTCATTCACTGGTCCCCAAGGAACTGGTCATGGCATCAAGCCGGTAAGAGTTCAAGTAGTGCCTGGACAACACTTTTAGTCATATAGGGTTTTTTTAGGTAGCCTTGTAAGCAGCAGGGAGTTGTACCCAATCACCCATATGGATCCCTTCCAACTCAAGATATGATTGACAATTTTGTGATCTTCCCCTCCAAAATGTAGTTATTAAAGTTCAATACATGTAGGTGAAACACCTGAATATGAAATTTTACTGGCTGAAAACCTTATCCAATGTCAGAAAATACTTCACTGATTTTCAGGAGTTACAAATACACACCCTTGGTATAGAAGCATTACAAAACATTCATCTGCAACAAAATAGTCAGAATTCAAAGAGATATGACTCAGTTGTATGGCAATGAGTATCCAATTTTTCAAATGAAAAGTATCTGCAATCTTCCTACAGCATGATAGTTACAGGTCAGAGATAATGATACATAAATAAAATACTTAACATGTTCATAATCAAAATGTTACTGCTTTACAAAAGTGTTAATTTTACTGTTATAATTACAAGCACTCTAATTACTCTCTAAGAGCCATCAGGGGTCATCTCCCAGTTTCATCCACCATCCAGCAGTGGCACTTTTGCCAACTGCAGGAACGTATATGCATGTGTGTTTGGAAAAATAATGATAGTTTTCACCTACTTCCAATGCTCTTTCTAAATTGTTATGGGCCTCCAATGGTATAAGAAGCTTTGGTGAGTGGCACTTATTGAGGAGAATTGTAATAGGAACCTGGCTGTATTACATACGCAGCCTTAGCTCCCATTTTAGCTCTCTTGTAGTGATGATAAATACACATTAATAATTATAATCTTGTAAAAATAAACTGTTTAGGCCAAAACAGTATTTGTCAAAGACTGATCTACATGATGATCATTTTGAAATGATAGTCATTGGGAAAGATGGTCTGTGTAAGTGCTCCACGTGTTTGGTGAGGGCCAATAGCCGCATGAAAACAGAATCCCTACTTTTCTGTAGCAGTTCTGGCACTGTATTATCACACTGATGCCTTGCAATACTTTAAGATGTGGACTACGGTTCAAATATGCACTGTGAAACCACAAAGAAGTATTTCTTATTTGAAGTTTCAGTCTTTATTAAAATAAATACTTAAAGCAAACAATTAAGGAGCATGTTTTAAGATCTCTGTAATGAGAGATATCAAATAACAATCATTAATTCCAAGTAACATTTGCATTTCAAATCTTTTCAGGACAATGAAAATCACACCACAGATTCTCAGTAACCGAATAAAGATGATGTAAATTGACTCCACTGTCAGTATTTTCTGACTTATCTACCTACAGTCAGTCCCAGAGGTGTTCTTTTTTTTTACTTTTCTTATTCAGTATTCCAAATTTAAATCAATCCAGCACTAACTTGCTTCCTTCTTCCTCTTGAGAGATTTAGATTTTCAGCCTCATTTTTTTTTTCCTGTGAGCATCTTCTCGCCAGACTTTTCCTGAAATGTCAAGGGCAGAGGACCAAGTATAGGTAAAAATTGTCAGTGACTTGAACTCATTTCTGCTTCATCGTTGTAACATCACACCTNAATAAAAATAAAAATTAAAAAAAGAGAGCAAGTCAAGAAGCTCAAAAGTCCTGGTTCCAGCATCAATCGAGCTGATGGAATGCTCAGAATCCTGAGTCACACAGCTGGGATTGTTGGAGTTGCCTTTTTACAGATAGGTTTTCCCTACACTGAAGATAGGTTTCTCACGTTCTATACAAATTAATTATGTACATTCTGTTCTTTCAGGCTTTTTGCAAATGGTTGGAGGCATTGGGACCTTGGGTGGTCTTGTTCCCCACTACATTCTATGCCCACTTCCTGTGCTTGCACTGGACTGTGGTGTGGTTGTCTTCAGGAACTTCAACAACCATGTTTGTCCTGGAAAAGTGCTGCCCTACCTCTGTAGGGCCCCTAATCCAGTCCTATCTTGTTCTTTCCCGCAGCATATTATTACCAACAATCTTTGGTAATTACCAACAATTTTTGTGGTATTACCAACAATCCAGCCAATCAAGGATTGATGTTTGAGCCATACACATTAAAACCTTGTCTTCTGGGATTCTCTAACTATTCTTACAAAGCCTTCACTTTCCTATGCACTGACGGCATTTCAAAGTTTGAAAAAAAAAGAAATAACCTGGTGATTCCATTTTAATAAAAGACTTGGTGGAGCTAGACTCATTTTGGCTATTGACCTGGCTGACACTAAAGATTAAGGTGCCAACTCATCAGCAGAAATGGCCAGTCAATACCAGAGTCCGCATTTCTGAGAACTCGAGCATCAATGACCATTGACTGATAACAAGGACCTGCTCAGGACACGCTGAGCCTGGGTCTTCACAACTCAGGGAAGGAAAGCTATGATGATAACCAAAGATGCCAGAGATGGGAGAGAGACCTTGATGAACAGCTAGTGTATCTCCCTCTAAAGGAAACTTTACTTTTCACAATATGTTTTCCTCCAGATTTGTCCAGTCTCATCTAAAAATATTTTAAGCAATAACTTTTCTAACACATTTCTTCTAAGATTATTCCACAATATATTTCATGGCTGGGAACTAAGCCCTAATATACAGACTAAATGTATCNAGGGAGCACCCAAGATTCATAGATTCCTTGTACTCAAAGGGAGCAACAACAGTCAGAGGGTTTACAGTAACTCACAAAATTTCAGTAGGAAATGACACTTATAGCATAGAAATTGGTAAAAGTTATGTAAGCACACAGAAGTGGATTATGGATAGAGGTGGAAAATAATGAAAAAATAANCTTGTCTTCTGGGATTCTCTAACTATTCTTACAAAGCCTTCACTTTCCTATGCACTGACGGCATTTCAAAGTTTGAAAAAAAAAGAAATAACCTGGTGATTCCATTTTAATAAAAGACTTGGTGGAGCTAGACTCATTTTGGCTATTGACCTGGCTGACACTAAAGATTAAGGTGCCAACTCATCAGCAGAAATGGCCAGTCAATACCAGAGTCCGCATTTCTGAGAACTCGAGCATCAATGACCATTGACTGATAACAAGGACCTGCTCAGGACACGCTGAGCCTGGGTCTTCACAACTCAGGGAAGGAAAGCTATGATGATAACCAAAGATGCCAGAGATGGGAGAGAGACCTTGATGAACAGCTAGTGTATCTCCCTCTAAAGGAAACTTTACTTTTCACAATATGTTTTCCTCCAGATTTGTCCAGTCTCATCTAAAAATATTTTAAGCAATAACTTTTCTAACACATTTCTTCTAAGATTATTCCACAATATATTTCATGGCTGGGAACTAAGCCCTAATATACAGACTAAATGTATCCAGAATCACAGAATTATTTAGGTTGGAAAACACCTCTAAGATAATTGAGTCCAGTTGTTTACTCAGCATCAGCATGTTCACCACCAAATCATATCTCCAAGTGCCGCATCTACAGGTTTTTTTGATGGCTTTATGTAAACTCATGAGCTCTTCATATGAACTGATAAGATCTTTCTAACTTCTAATGGTGAAATTCCCTCTATTATTTATTACCTGTGATTTTTATCATTGGGGGGGTAGGTTTTAAGTTGTTTTTTTTTCCCTCTGTTGCTTTTGTTTGTTTTACTCCATCAGTGCAATCAGCATAGCTAATTCAAAGTTACATGCTATTGAAATTTCATTTGGCACATTTCTTTAAGATTTGTGTCATTTGAACCTGCGACTAAGGCGTAGGTTCAGCATTCTTTAAACCTTATTTATTGCCTCATACTGAGTAACACATATGAGATTCAGTTTCACATCACAGTGCAGTTTCTAAAATGAGTGGAAGATATTTCTATTTTGGCCTGTTTATGTGATGAGGTCTCCAGGGAAGATCTGAGAAATAGTCAGTAAAAAAACACATGGTGAGAAAATACCAAAAGATTAACATAATCAAACCATTTTATGATTAATTCTGACACAGTATTGTCTTTAGCAAGACCTGCATATTGCTGCTAGCAGAAGACTTACTGGTTAATTGAATTCAGACACAAAGAAAATGTTTCCTGATACTTTATCTTTTCTTTGAGTTTCTTGAAGTTGCTTGTGACAGTTATTGTCTTACAATACCATAGACACTTAAACACTGTTTTTCATCAGAAAATTCTAAGTATACTCAGTTGTGCAAATCATATTCCTAAACAACTGATTTATGTTGTTGTATACTGGTCCCCATATTTAGTGGCCCCCATATTTAGGGGCTCCAAGCAACACTAGCACTTGCCTGCAGTATTTGAATCCTGGGATCCCAAATTATCATTTTTCAGTCTCAGAGCAGAAGTAACTATTTTAGTATAAAAATAAACTACTTTATGTGTGAAAGTCCAGAGATCATTTTTTAAGGCAGAGTGTGTTCTCTAGCAGGAGAAAGTACTTAACTGAATTGCTTCACTTGTACATGATTTAATGAAAAAAACATGAAGCCTTGAGATTAACTAAGTTTCAGATTTTTTTTAATAAAAGTAATTTAATTGATTCAACAGAAAGGTACAAATTTAGTAATAAATTATCTTTGAACTAATGAAAAATATCTGACTACAAATAGGTTGAATTTTAATAAAAGCAAAGGACAAATAAATAGACTTTTTTATGATATAGATTTCAATCCACTGCAAATGAGCTCAAAAATTCAACCCCCAAAAAGTTGATGTGCAATATTAAATACATTGACTTTTTTTCTTTTATATTTCACTTAAATCAAGAGACTACAAATTCAGTTAGTTTTGTTGCCTAGTTTCAATGTCAATGCTGGGGCTAGTAAAACTCTGCAAGGCCAAATATCACCATTCTTTCTTTTTCATCCATTCTCGAGGAAAATACATTAAGTGGCAGTGGTAATGACCTCATATCACCTTAACAGTAGGTGTTGAGTCTGAGTTTTTCTTTTAGACTCTAAACACAATGCATTTCTCATTCAGTTAGTGTAGGGAGTAGAACTCACATGATTAAATACAAGGGTGCATTTGAGCTAGATAATGAATGTGTTCCTTAACACGTGTAATAAAACACAAGATGCAAAAACCTGCATTAGGAAAGATGTCTGAATCCCTTTTGTGTCTGCAGCTCAGGTTTCTTCCACCCAGAAAGAGTGGAGTTCACATTATTTCTTTCAAATACACCAGTTCTCAGATTAATTTCTTGTATTTTCTGTGAATTTTGCCTAGCAAAAAATACCTTTTTTCCATAACTGGAAGATTTTATAAACTAGAATACTTCTCTTTCTGCTTTCCTTTTTCTCAGACAGCAGACTTTTTCACTGACAAGAGAATTTCCCCATAAGCAGAGAGAAGTGTGGCATCCCTGGGATCAGCTGAGCTTTGGAATTGCCCGGACAGCTTTCTTTTCCTACAGGTATCCAAGCAGGATAACCTGTCTCCATGGTGCTGTTTCAGCACTAACTTCATTGGCAGTAGCCACAAACATTTTCAGGATAGGAAACAGGTGTTTCAACATGCTTCACTGGGCAGAATGAAGAACAATTCCCTCCCTGGTGTCAGTGTACATGATATATTCAATGACTGCTACTTTCTGATCAAGAATACGTGCACTCATGTAGTGGAGAGCAATCCATCTGCTTTTGTAATCAGGAATGAGCTGCTGAAATAGAAAGTCATTACTGTGGCAGGGAGGAGAGGGGTAGTGTCTGGCAACTGGCTGAGCATGTTTTGCTTAACTTTAAAACCAACTGAGCACTGGAAACAAGGCTAGAATATATGAGAGTTGTATTTTTCTTTTCATATAGGGGAAGTATAAGTAAGTGGAAAGAAAAAAGTTGAAAGATGAAAGGAGAAGTCTAATTAAATGGAATTTTAAAAAATCTTTTGAGAATCAAATTCTTACCCAGAGTCTGTTCTAGAGGGAACGTATTTGTGCTGACTAATGTCAGCTGAGGGTTTAATTATACTGTTAGAATCACCGTAAAGTTTGGGTTGGAACAGAACATTAAAGGTCACCTAGTCAAGTCCCACTGCAATGAGCAGGGGCATCTGCAACTAGATCAGGTTTTCAAAGTCTTGTCTAGCTTGACCTTGAATGTCTCCATGGGTGAGGCTCATCTCTGGACAATCTGTGCCAATGCCTCACCATGATCATTGTAAAAAATGTGTTCCTCACATCCAGTATGAGTCTATCCTCTTTTAGTTTAGAACTAAAAAACTTTTAGTTAACTTTAGTAACTTTTAGTTACCTCCAGCCCTGTCACAACAAGTCCCCCAAAAAAGGGAGTCCCCATCTTTCTTACGACCCATTTTCAAGTACCAAAAGTCTGCAATGAGTTCTACCTGGAGCCTTCTCTTCTCCAGGCTGAACAACCCCAGATCGCTCAGCCTATCTTCATAGCAGAGGTGCTCCAGCTCTCTGACCATTTTTGTGGGCCTGCTCTGGACTCACTCCAACAGCTCCATGTTTTTCCTGTGTTGAGGACCCCAGAGCTGGATGCAGGGCTCCATTTGAGGCCCCATGAGAGTAGAGTAGCAAGAAAGAATCATCTCCCTCCAGCCTGCTGGCCAAGCTTCCTTTAGTGCAGCCCAGGACACAATCTGCTTTTCTGAGCTGCAAGTGCACATTGCCAGCTCATGTCCAGCCTTCTACACCTGCATAGCCCCAAGTCCTTCTCAGCAGGGCTGCTTTCAATTTCATCATTCCCCAGGTGGTATGTGACACCAAATGTTTCCCCAACCCTGGCATTGGACTCTTGTCTTTGTTGAACCTCCTGAGGTTCACATGGAAACACTTCTCAGGCTTGTGCAGGTCCTTTCCTTCCAGCATGGCACAGCATGGTGTTATCAGCAAACTTGCTGAGGGTGGGCTCAGCCCCACTGTCCATGTCTTTAATGAAGCTGTTGAACAGAACTATTTAAAATCCCATATTTAGAATCCTGCTATCAATTTAGCAGTGATACTACAAAGTCTGCAGTACCCTTACTTTACTGGAAATAGCCAATTTCCTCTTTCAAATATAGAAAAATATTTAAGCTTGTTTCTTGCAACAGCTGTTGGTAAATACTGCCCTCCCTAAGGGTGATCACACTGCAGAATGTAACACCTGCATTACCTAGAAATACTCAAAATTAGCTTTAATGAAGAGAAGGGCAGAAAGATTTCATGATGAACGGCATTTAGCACAGTGGTGCCACGGGAAAGCAGCTCAGGAGCCAAAACTCATGTTTGCACCTAACAAAGACGGAAAATAACTTCCCAGTTATTTACTTATAGTTATTTTTATTTACTAGAAGCAGGTGTAAATTAAATAGCATCATGTTCTTTCTTCTAATAAATGGGTAAAAGTGCTCTTTTACTTACTTTTGCTCAAGAACTAAACTAAAAATCAGTACCCCACCATTGTGAATTCAACCCAGTGGTAGCATAGCATAAATCACTGTGATTCTTTTGTGCTCGATATCTTTATGGCTCTATGAAATGTACCTTTTTATAACAGCAATTTTGGTATCTTAGACCTAAAAATTGTTTGTGTCTTCTGTTTTCTATTATTTTCTTTCATACACATAGATATATAGGCAGTCATAGAGAGGCTATGGAGTACACTGTGAAGAAGGAGGTAAAAACAAATAAAAATCGGTTACAGCAAACTCACTTTAATATATTTTTTTTAATTGGCTGAAGATGAAATTATTAAGAAAATGTTTTTATTTTGAGATAAGGTACTTTAAAGGACACAGAGCAGTTTCAGTATTGTTCTCCTAGTTCAAAAGACCATAGCGAATGCTTAAACAATATAACTTTAAACTTACAATTTGGATCAAAGCTTAAAATGTATAAAATTCAGTGCATGAATTCAAGAAAGTAAAAAAAAAAAAAAAAATGGACAAGGGAGATAACATAAAATTTCTTAGCTTAATAGTCTCCTCCTTCATGTGGAAAAAAAAAAACAAACAAAAAATACTATGCTTATGTAGTACAGAAACATGACTGCTAGGAATTTGAATGCACTTATCAACATGTCCTTAATCTGAGTGCATTGGGAATTGTGAGCTCTTACAGATTTAAGAATGACTGGGAAATTGCCAGACCAATTTTTCTGATATTTTAGTTCTACCTATCAGAGAAAGAAACCTGACTGATGATAAGTAATTTTGTGTGAGGAGAAGACTAGATGAGTTATCCCATTGATGTGTTGTCAGTTTGACATATCTGCAACAACAGTAAAAAAATCTCCAAACCATACAAAATATGTTACATAGGCCATCCTTACTCCGGTGATTATTAAGATTATTTAGACGGGAAAACCCAACAGCCTACCCTGCAAAATTAATTCCCAAACCAAATAAATTTAAGGTCACACAGAGAAAACTACAAAATATTAAAGTCAATGGGGAAACTTCCATCACTAAATCAAAATTCCCACATCAGAGAATTGCTTGGAAATTTGAGGATTTTTAATGGGACATTCAAAAGACCTGATTCTATGAGTTCATGAGCACTCAGAGTGCTCCTTTGGCAAATCCATGCTTAATCCACAATACAGATAGTGAGAAGTCTTTGTTCCTCTCAGTAAAAAGGTGTATTAGAAGAGGAAAAGAATCAAGGAAGGCAGCAAGTGTGATCAGAGGCATAGAAGAGCTCTTGCAACTGAGAAGCAATAGCAAAACTTCTTATGAGAGCTCATTTAAAGGAGATACAGCAGGTCGGCAGAGCCATGAGGGGCATGAAGCAAATGGACAGGGAGACACTTTTACTCCATCTTCAGTGTAAGATCTGAAGACAATCAAATAGAGAGAGTAAGAACCCAGTTCAAAATGAAAAAAAAAGGATTGTTATTCACACAACAGGTTATAGATCTGTATAACTCCTTGAGAAAGGATCTCAGTGGATGCAAGACAGTTTCACTGGTTTAAAGGAAGATTGGAAAATAGGAGAAGTATAAATTATTGATTATAATATATGCTTAAATAGAGGCAGCACAATTGCTCTGCTCATATTTGCTTCTATGCTTCCACTTCCAGCTGGGGTTGAAAACAAAATGGAGGACTAAATGAGTGGTTTCCTGAACCAGTACAGCGACTTTTTTATGTATGTTTAGAGATTATAAATAATGAGTCTGTTCTTTAAAACTGTAATTAATTATGTCATTCTCAGAATAAAACAAGTAACTCCTCATTGGTTTTAAAAAATCTTCAAGAAATCTCACAAGTTTACTTTTTGCTTCCACTTCTCAGACAAATAAACTGCCTTTACAAGAAGAGAAATATTTCATTTTATGTTCCAGGATTTTATTGTAGAATTAGTTTGGTGAGTAGAATCCATTTTGTTACACAGATAATAGGAAAAGACTTCCAATGAAAAATTTTATCAGTGTTGCAGAGAACAGAGATACTCATGATGTCATTTGGGGCTATACAATTTCTTTCCCATAAGCTTGTCAGCCCATATTAATGTTTGCTTTTGTCAGTACGGAACTTGCTAAATATGGCAGGAAACTTGGGAGAGTAATATGTGCTACAGTTTATTCTTATCCCACTGCAGTCTGCAGTCAGAGTGACTTTATCCTTACACATCAGATTTTGTTGGGGAAGAAAGATGTTGGGATTTTGTTTTTCCCCATTAAGTGAATGCAGAAGAATCTAATAAGACTTGCAATTGTTCCTTGCAAAATAATAAAAGCATAAATGAGATGTGTCAGACAGATCCTATTGTATATTCATGCAGACATCTACAGCTATTCTGGTGCACTGCTAAAGAAAACAACCCTCCATTGTTTACAATATATATATATTATTTTTTATTGATGTAAATGAGTAATTGAAACTGAATTACTGAGATGTGCTTTCTTCCTATTGCTGTTTGACTCACCCATATGTTCCAAAAAGGAGGTCTCTTCTACTCTGGCAAAAAATCTCACAGAGGAATTATTGATGAGTTATGAATCACTCAATTTCTCTGAAAGAAAGAGGATTGGTTTTATAGTCTTGCATCTTTTGGTCCTTTCTCACCTTTAATGACATTCACATGGTGCCAGCTGGAATAAGTGTCATGAGGTATAGGAACAGTTTGAAACAATCAAAGCTGCTTTTTTAGAAAACTACAGAATCTTAGAAGGAGAAAGCCTATAAACATATGGTGTTTAGACAGGTGCTCTGTAAAATACAGCTTTCCTCAGGTGAAGCTGCTGTCAATGCTTTTAATCAAAAGACTACAAAAAAGCATATTGTTTGTCCTTTTTCTTTCCCCTTTCTCTCCCTCATACTGGGTTTTTTTCACCAACTTTTATGAAAAATGAAATCAGTCAACCTTTTATGTTTCCATGTGTGGGGTTTTTTTTGTTTTTTGTGGGTTTTTTTCACAAAATAAAGGAAGAAAGTGGGGGAAAGGATAAACTATTCTAAAACCCATCTAAGAAGTGTAAGAAAATTATGAAGGCAAGGAGGATACTACTCCATATTGACCAAGGAAAGGAATACAAATGTCTTGATCTTTCACTCAGTAACAGCCCCACAGAGCTCTCACCAGCTTCTTTTGAGGTGGCTGAGCAGCAGCATGGACTTGCTGGGAGCAAGATTTGTTGAATATTAAAGGAATGTAGGCCTTGGTTTTGGTTTGCATTTAAAGGAAGGTGTATGGTGTGTGTATATGTGTGGGTCTGTATGTATAGATAAACACACGGGTCTGCCTCAACACAGAGATTTTATTGTCATTACTGGAACATCAGTCATCCTCCTCTTCATTTACTACTAAATTACTACTGAATTCTAACAAATTTATGCCCCAGAAAACCTGCAGTGTGCCTTCTTACTCTCTTACTTGAGTCTAAGATTTCAAGTGTCCCTACAATTTCACTGTACAGAAGCATTTCATAGAATGCGGGCTCTGAGGAAAAAGTCCCTAAGAAGCAGACAAAAAGTGTGAGTGTAATTCTCCTCCATCTTGATTCAGTTGAACTTAGATTTCTGTCTGCAATGCCTATATTTTTGCTAGATATCCAATCTCCTATCAGGCATCAGGGCAGTCTAGGTTTGCACATACATATATGGCACTATCTAAATCCCTGTAGATCATTCAAGGCACCTCCATTTCAAAGACAACTGGGGAAAAACTGAAAAATTATGTTCCAGAGACCCAGACCATTTTTCACACACATCTGGAGATGAGGGAGGATGGTCTAAAGCTTTTGAGATATTCCTGGGCACATACCTGAGCTACTGAGCCAAGCCTATACTCAATACAGCCCTGACTGCAACTCACCTAAAATAAGTTCTACTGCCTGGTCATCTGATAGATGGGCTCCATGTAGGTCTCTGCTGAGTGCAATGAGAGCAGGCAGTCCTAGAAAGACTGCAGAACTGGATACATTTGTGCCAAAATTCAGTTGTCTTACTCTGAAAATAGATACAACACAACTCTGGAGGCACAATTTAGCTGCAGAGATGTAGGTGTCTACTGATATGTGAAATATCCTTGCCTAACCTCCTCTGCCTTTAGGTATCGATCTTCTGTAGGTCTGTGTCTCCAGTGTCCAAGCCCTGGGACCCATGTGGGAAGAGGCCAGGACCTCTCCAGTGCTGGATATAGCATCTTCAGTCAGCTCCAACAACCCCACTTCAGGCCACATCTCAGTCCAAAACTGTGTTTTCCCTCCAGTGTGGATCTGATTGAGGTCTGGAAGCAATCCACCCTATTAAAATGTCCAATATCAACACTCCAGTTCCTCAGAGAATTGAAATCCCACTTGCACCTGCAGGTATCTCAATCCTGCCATTTTCCTCTTAAGTATGCATTTTTGAATCTATCCTCAAAAGAAATCTACTAATCTATAATTTTCTATAATAATTTGAATACTAGCATCAAACACAAGATGCATGAGAGGCTGCCAATTTATTTTGAAAATGTATGAGGAGATATAGTGTTCTGTAGGAAGATGGCATCCTGATGCTCAAAACATTTTAGTCAATCATTTTAGACTGCTGCATCTCCAGATAAGATCTGCTTTATTTTTGTTGCATAATAGCTAAATGATTACAGCTTCATTTCCACATAGATCTTTAGCCCCGGTGCTATGCAAGTAATAAACAATTCCTCTCTTCCTCTCTCCACCCTTCTTTTTTTCCCCTTTTTTTCTTTTCTCCTCTTTTGCATGTTCTTTTTTCCCTTTTTGCTCTTTTTTTTTTCTTTAACCATTTTCATTTTTTTCACAGTAGCTGGGTTTCCATCCACTATCTGAAATAATCAGCATATAGAAGTCCCATGCTGTTAATCAGCTGTTTCTGAATGTATATCTTCCTCTATTTCTTTTCCTTAATTGAGAATTTACTCTCTGACAGAGCTCTCTGTGTTTCCTCTGAATTTGATTTGTCTGTCAGAAGCGAGGAGAAGAAAATCTCAACCGATTTTAGGCTGGGTGTTTTGAGCAAAGTGGAAGGGGGAGCAGGGAACCATTGATGCCAGCACGCACAGCAGTGCTGGGAGGTTACCAAGCAACGAGACAGAGACGTGTCACAGGGGCAGGGGAGATGGGGAAGATGAACAAAAGTGTGGACAATGGATTCGACAAGATGAAGAGAGGCGTCGCGATTGCCTGACCTCCTCCTTATTTCTAATCTTGAGCTGCAATGGCACCCGTAAATACAGGCTGTATAAAGCATCCCAATTTATTTACCTGGAGCCTTGGAGGCAACAGAGATGGAGAAAGCCTGGAGGGTGATCTTGTCATCAAAGGATTGTTCTGTCAAGCGTCCACTGTGTAAGCAAAAGGAGGCAAATTGTGCATGTGAACACAAAAAGTGCATGTTTGTCACTGGGAGAGAGGGAGTCATCATACAAACGTCCTGTGGTATTATACACAGACTGAAAACTATTAGTCAGAACCTGATTTGACTTCAAAGGATTCACAATCCTTAGAATGGATTAAATTTGGAAATTAGATTTGCTTTGGTTTATAAGTTGCTTTAAAATTGCTCTTGCACCAATTTCCCACACCTCTGACTCCACTCAAATAATTTAAATTAATTAAGTCTTCTCAAAATGAGAGACAAAAGTTGTGATGTAGAATCCTTATCTGCTTACTTCAATTTTGCAAGTGAATTCATGTCTATCAGACCTTTTAAGTATCTTCTATTCCCTTGCTACGTTTCCAAGCTTAAACAAACTGGGAGACAGTAAATGTTTAAAGAACCATATTTGCCTTTTGGATAGTAATATGGCAAGATAAAGCATCAACAGCTATCTTCAGCTCCTTCCATACTCTTTAAGCCAACTTAACAAACCATTGATAAACATAGAGACCTCATATTATGTTTCCTGAAAGGAAAGGTTACATAAAAGCAACCTAAATAGGCAAGATATAGGGAATAGGTGTAGTTCTTGACATTATTAAATCAGTTTAAATTCATGGGATTGTCTTCACCTGTGGATATAAATTGTTAGAATTTACAGCATTTCTTCTAAAGTTAACCAAAAAAATCTGCGTATTTTATGTTTTCCAATATTGTCCCAAGATATTTATTTTGAATATTATAACATATATGTAATAATGTATGCAAAATATTCTGAAAGACCTTGAAGCTCTTTTTTTGCCTTAGCATGCCTCTTTTTCAGGTTTTTTCCTCAACACTATGGGAAAATGAGAACTGATTTTTGAACCTTTGACTACAATGATCCAGCAATTCATGTGAATAAGTCAATTATTTTCTAGGTCATTATGACAGAGTGATGTTTTTAGAGCCTGGGATTCAGGGAAATGTAGCAATTTCTTCCTCCTTGGAAAAAAAGCTGAAAAATTACAGTGACCATTTCAAGATTCTGTGTTCCTCGGTAGTCCTTTCGAAGTGGAATATAAAAGTTTGACCAAAGAAATAACTCTAAATGTTGTGAAGTCAGTGTCTGAAACACCTCTGACATACAAAAGCTGGCTTCCTTGTTATTCAGCTACCATTTCAAAGTGTTTCCCCAAGGTTAGCTTGAGGGTGAGCTGCACCAGCAAGAGACTCCATCATGTGGTCTCAGCATTTTTCCGCTACGTCTTAGTGGCAATTCATGTCACACATTATTCATTATGGAGCTCAGGGACTCCCAGACCTGCCAATTGAGAGGTGTGTCACCTGCACTTACAAGCTACAGAAACATGGCCTGATCTCTTAGCCCTTATAAATTCAATTTCTGGGCAGCCTGTAGAGCCAACAGGTTGCCGTGTGATCAGCCTCGGCTAAGCTTTCACAGAAGCTCCTACAGGGGTGGGCACAGACCTGTATTATAATATTTTTACATATCTCCCTCAGTAGCTGCTAGAAACTTTACTGAAGTTAAAAATGTGACATCAACCAAGTAAAAGACATTTTTTAATACTTGAAATTATCCACCCAATTCATTTTCTTTTGCCCTGCTTAACATGATAATGGCATTCAGATTTTGAGACGCCCTATTTGGGGCTGCAGGGCCACTTGTTTATCAGAATGGAGGTATACACCATGTACACATTAGAGCCATGCATATGGCCATCAGGATAATTGGAGGAGAAAGAAAAGGTTCAGATTGCATCTGGCAGTGAAACAACCTCCTACGGCCCTAATTTTTAGAAAAGTAATAAATAAATAAATGTAAATCCGCAACTCAGTTATCTCTGAGTAATACATAAGCTGGTATTTGTTCTCAAACAAGATGATCATTAAGGAAATTTATGTTACTTAAGAAAACATATATACTTCTGAGCTGAAATAACAGGAAAACAAACTGATTGAGTAAAACCTGTGGGAGTGAAATAGAATATTGTAAATTGAGAGACCAAACTGGGCACAGAAAAGCAACTGTCTGGAGAAACTGTGGATAAACCAGATATTCTCCTTGGACCTGCCTTAGGAAAAGTATTTCTAGCAAAGCAGAGGTCAAAAAAGCAGTTCTTATAGTTTCTAGAATGTGAATGCAAATTCAGATGCTCTAAGTTATTCAAAGGGAATAATGTCCTAAATGTAGGACTGGCAGTGAGGGACTCCTGTATCATATCCCGAACTGTAACTTTTTGGAAAGAGGATACAGCAGGGAATGGAGAAAACAGATGATCCCACATCTGCCTGTTGTGGAGCTATTTTTGTAAAGGTTGCAAGCAGAGATCTGGCTAAATCTTTTTAGCAAAATTATTCTCCTTAGAATATGATACTTTGTCTTAACTGAACCACTTCATGATGAAATGTGTCATCTGAATTTTAATCAGAAAATATTTTATTGTGTTCAGAGCAAAATTCCCAGTGAGAGAAAACCTACTTTGCAGTATCCAATATACTAATGATTAAGTCCTACGTGATCTCTCCTCCTTCCTTTGAAGGAAACTTTGATTCTCTGTCCCATTTGAACATTTTCCATGTGACCAGTGAATATTTTAACCACAGGCTAACCACATCCCAGGCTCCTACTTCCTTCCTCCCCAGAGCTGCATACCAAGGATTTCCAAAGATGCTTTTTACAATCAGAAATGACAGAGAAAAAACCTTCTCTCTCAAATGCTGAACTTTTTCCTATCAAATTTTTGCAATATGCAAGTCAGCAAGAGAGACTGCGAAACTGTCATTTCCCAACTCCTGTGCTCCTGAGCTGGCACCAGGCACAGCTGGCACTAGACAACACATATTTAGTTTCATGTTCTTAAATTGCTTTAAGATAAAAGATGGTTGATTCAGATTAGATACTAAAATGAAATTTTTACTGTGACGGTGTGAGGCACTGGCACAGGCTGCCCAGGGAAGCTGTGGATGCCCCATCCCTGGAAGTGTCTAAGGCTGAGTTGGATGGGGCAAATTGAACAAATTGAACAATTTGAACAAATTGGTCTATGGAAGGTGTCCCTGCCAATGGCAGGGGTGTTGGAACAAGATGACCTTTTAAGGTCCCTTCCAATGCAAGCCATTCAGTGGTTCTATAATTCTGTGATTCACTTGCGCAAATAAAGAGTACAGAAGGGCAAAACAGTCACAACTTTGAAAAGTGATAGGGAGGGTGCTTTATTCTTGTCTTTCCTCCTCAAATGGAGCAGTCTGATTTCATAATTAATCTCTGCTGACCTTATTAGTCTGCAATAACTATGCAGTATCAGAAGCCACGACTCCTGCCTGTATTTTGTTCAGTAATTCAATTACAATACATATGGAGCAGCCATGTAACACCAGCTCTGTGTATGTAGGCCACTTTAAATATAAATGGACACTATTTAAAGAGTGGAAGCATTTAGATATAAATAACTGAGGAGTGCAATCAGCTTCATAACATCAGCTTTAAAAAACCCAAGCTCGTCATTTGCTTACAAACTCATGTTTCCCATTTTCAACAGTTATTTCCGTAAGTTTCCTCTTCTGTTTTAAAGAATTCTTCAACCCCAGTTTGAAGTGAAACTTGCTGGTGTCAGCTTTTGCTGGGGGGAACGAGTGGAATCTTATTTCAAGTAAACTGGGTCAGTTCCCTTCTTTGTCATTATGAATAATTTCATTGCTGCAGTTTAAAAGAACTTCTGTAAGTTGTCTGGATCAGGGAGATACTCTATTCACACAGCAGCAAATGGTCATGTGATGTGTGGGGTTGCACTTACCTATACGCAATCTGTATTCTCTGACAAGTCAGAGAAAATTTTTACCTTTAAGACATATTCTTTATAGTAAGTAAAATCAGTTCCATGAACACAGAAGTTTATATCCATATCTAAAATAAAATATTACCACACTTATATATTACAAATATGGCTTTTTTCATTTATATTGCACTTTTTTTTGTTTTATCTACTGAGTTTATTTAAATTATTAGGTATGAATGCATAATTCATCAATAATTCATATTAAAACTGCATTAAAGCGTTGTGCAATTTAGCACAAACATAAAATTCTATGCTACTTTCTCCATAAGCCTGTTGTGAATCTTGTGAGTCAGCATATCACCCATATTTTTACCTTTACAGTCTTTGAGGTCTTATTTCTTTCATTTCCAGATTTCTGGAGGATTTTCTTGGTTCACTATTTCTTTTTGTCTGAAAATATATTGTGTATGATCCCAATGAGGTGGAAAGAGAAGAATAGTAAGACTCACAAATAACATGAGTTCTTTTAGAACAGCTTTTCCATAGGGTTTTGAGATACCAAAATATTTATGCATTGTTTTTGAGTTCCAATGTTATCCTACTAAACTCTGTTTTCTGTTATGCAAGTAAAAGCTCTCCCAGAGAATTGAAAACAGCTTATTTTGAAATACAGTCAGTCATCAGGGATTTAAGTTTTATAAAAAGAATTTATATTCATCAGATACAGAGATGTGAAAATTCTACAATTGTTAAATATCTTCTTCTTTCTTTTTTGGAAGAATAATTGTTACCTTTGACCACTGAATCATATCAAAGGGGTCAGCTTCAAACAAAGAAGAGATCATTTTCCCCAAACTTAAGGAACTAGATCAGGATTCAAGAGATTCAGATTTATTTTTTGGTGCTGATATAGGCTTCCAAAGCACCTTTAGTTAATTACATTGGCTAAAATGGCTCCGTTGCTTGTATGAATAGGACTCCACATTATGAATCCTCTCACTTATGTGAATAAGATTAATTATAAATTATTCATGTTAAGTGTAGAGAAAAAAACATTCCTGGAAGCAATTTTTTTTTTTTTTTTAGGAAAGTGTACCTTACCATCTGATCAAATTCTTATTCCTCTAGTTAAAAGAATATATTTGAAAATTAAAACAACATATTTGGTCTTTTTGCTCAGAAATCAAGATAAAAATTTTACTGAACCATATTTTCTTCTCCCTCATTGCTACAACAGTCTTTTTTAATATATTTTTGAGGATATATTGTGTGTGATACGGTTTGCAGGTTGTGGTCTCAAGATGCAATGTTTTGAGTGATTCCCCCAGGACACCCTGCTTCAGTATAATGCACTGCATGTATTCAGAGCAACATTTCCTAAATATTGACTGCCATCATGTCTTCAGCATTACACTAGACTTAAAATATGGTTGAGCAACCACCTCTGTCCTTTTTCAAGGTGACACATAGAACCACAAAATGGTTTGGGTCAGACAGGATCTTAAAGATCATCTTGTTCCAACCCCCTTCCATGGGCAGGGACATCTTCCACTAGATTGGTTGCTCCAAGCCCCATCCAACCTGGCCTTGAGCACTACCAGGGATGGGGCATGCACAGCTTCTCTGGGTAACCTGTGCCAGTATCCCACACCCTCACAGTAAAAATTTCATCCTAACTTCTACTTTAAAGCTATCCTCCTTTAGTTCAAAACCATCCTACCTTTTCTATCACTATCTGCCTGTGCAAAAAAGTCATTCTTCCAATCGATAGCTTTCTTACATAAATATCATTTCATTATTATTTCAGTCAATGAAAAGTTTAAAGGAAGGCCATTTTTTCTCCTTCAGGGCAAAGAGCTTTAAGACCTTTAGTCCTAAGAGTAGAAACTACCTAATCCCAATCAACAGCTTTAACAGTTTCTAGCTTGGACTGAACTGTAGAAGAGAATCTTCCAGACAGGGTTTTTCATCCAAAACAGATATTGCTTCTCTGGCTATTCCCCTAGATGTCCTCACAGGCCATCTGAAGTCACTCACTGGCCTGTGGATGTGCAGAAAACCTTAATTCTTCACAGTGTTATAATTTCTCTACTCCTACACCCTCTCCCACCAGGCTTTGATGCTAAGGCTGTTTTCACTAAGCCCTACAGGTTCCAGCCTTGTTATATCAACAGTGTGAAAGACAAAATTTGACCTATTGTACATGGCCAGATGATGTGAGAAAGTCATTTTCTTACACACAGAAACAAGTACACAGAAAGGTAATTCAAACATAACTAAATAAATTGTAGATGCAGTGGATGAAATAACATACAACAACTAAGGTTTGTGAAAGAGGACTGGGGATTCATGTGCTTTATGCAGTGCATTATACTGTGCTGTCTCAAACGTTTAAATGAGCTCATGGAAAGGTGTCTCAGATCTCTGCCCTGCACAGCACTCAGTAAAATGCACAATAGGGATACCTGGAATATCACAAGTTAGAATGGACTTTTGGGTCTGTGTCAAGAGGATCCTTGAACAAAAGGGTCAAGGCGAAAGAGGAAAGAGAAAAAAGCACTATGGGTGGTGGACTGAAATAAAATGCTAATAAAGATATTAGAAAATTCTATGTGTAATTAGCTTGAATGAAATCTGCATAATTACAAGTCTGAATAGAAATGCTCAGGGGGAAAAAGTGGAGGCTGCTGTGCCCCGTCAGTAAATACTCATGAACAAAAGAAGAAGAAATTAGTCCTTGACTTCTGCTGGGATCCCTTGGCAATAGCAATGTCTCATGGTATTTTTCAAGTTATAATTTGCCCTTCTTACTTTGCAGTCCCTTTCCAGTATGATGAAGTCCTGTTCACTTTCAAGCCATAGACTTTCTAGACGACTTTCTAGAGGAGAAATATCACCCACATCTTGCAATAATGACTGGAACTAACACCATTTTATTTGTGCCACTAAGTCTCTCGAAGAAACTGAACCCAGCCTTTTAATGATAAAATGCACTAAGGTATACCCTAATGCTTAAGTGCACTAAGAAACTGTCAGAGAAGGCATCAAGGACTTGTATCCTACTTTATGCTTTGCTACATTTGCACTAATGAAACATTATAAATAGGTGTCACCAGGATTGACAATGCCTGCCCAAACCCTCTATTATTGTAACATCCTACTAGGATCTTGTTATTCATTATCTACGGATTCATTATGAGGCTTACTGTCCATGGAAACCATTACATCAGGCTGCGTCTGAGGATGATCAGATGGATTTATTAAAAGCCACTTCTGGAACTCTACAGCACTTTACAGTTTTCTCTAAGTTAGTGCAATGGATGATTCATGTTCTATCCCTCGCCTTTAAGGATGATGGACCTAATCCAGTTTGGGGGTGGGAGGGAGTGAAGCAGACAGCATAATGATGCACAAACACCCAGGGTTCCTAGATGGTATCTGGGGATGCAACTGTCTGAGTTTGGGAAACAGAAAAACAGGAGCAGTGAAGTGTTATCTCATGGGTAATGCTGGGAGGCTGCAAATGCACTGAAGTCAGGCTAAGGAATGCATTTTCCATTTTCTAAATTGTCATGTTCCCAAATGGGCTCTTAGAGATGCTTTGCAAT
>WBMY01003447.1:610715-744317 GCA_013397315.1 Donacobius atricapilla | reverse complement strand
AAAAGTAAAATATATTCATATGGCTTCAAAGGTCAATTACATTAGAAAATGCTGAATCCTTTTACATTAATGGTCTAATTGCTTTTATTCCAAAGGTTTTCACTCATATGTCAAATTCAATTTCTCTTTTTCTTCTCCTGGGTCACAGACACTTAATATTTTTTACTGACACATAATGAACTCTTTTGCTTAATATGTAACTTCCTTAAAATTAGTCTCTTAATGATTAACTCAATTTATTGTGCAGTGGTTGGGTGACAAGGGGCTTCTTGGGGGTTGGGGTTTGGGCTCTTTTTATGTTTCTTATTAGGTCTCTGCTATTACCAGGTATTGTCAGGAAGAAATTAGATCAAGCAGTGACACTAAGATATCATCAAGCACTACCAACACAAAAATGTGGAGAAAACGGTATGTTAAAATCACTGATATATAGAATTTTTCCCATCTCTTCTTTTGAGATCATACTTTATTTCCTCTAATGTAAAAAGGATTCATCAATGTTTGGTGAGCATTTATCTGGGGAAAATATTTTCCCCTTCGAGTTTTGAGCTGTGCACTAATGTATGTGTTAAACTATCAGAGTAAAAAATGAAGGATCTGGAGTAAAAAGGGGCATTTCAGAAAAAGGGCTACAACTCCTACACTGGGGTAGTTCCCCAGCATCCTGAAAGGAAAAGGCAGCTGTGGTAAATGCTGTAGTGAAAGCATCTAGAAATCTTCAGGTCTGAAAACTCCTTTTCCTTTCCAGATATTTTCTAGTGCTCAGCATTAGCTATTTTCAACCCTCCTTTTTTTTTTTTTTTTTTTTTTTTTTTTGCCAGTCAGACACACATGAAGAAGATGAAAGTAGCAGGAAAAGAGGACAAAGAAGAGAACTGCAGAGAGAAGTGCAATACTCTGAAAATAATTTAAAAGTCAATGAAATTAGGATAGGTGTATTCATGTGTAATGATGGATTCATCTCTTAACACCTTTTAATGTCAATATTCTCTATATGTTGCTAGGGTCAGGACATTGTACAGACTCACTTTTGATTGAGCCTCTGCTTTGTACTGGATCCTTAGATCTCAATTCATCCCAGCATTTGCCTGACCATATTATAGCACATTTGAGTTTGCAGTGGAAACAGAATGGGCTCCTACTCCAATTCCTTTGGAAAAGACAGGTACTATTGACTAAAAGCAAACATCCTGAAAAGTGGCAGGCTGGAGTATGTTAAAATTCCACCTCAAGAGGCTCAGGGAACACCTATTACCAGCTGAGGGGTTGTTTACTGAGCTGCGTGGAACGAGCTGCTGGATGTGGTATGTGTGGGCTCTGTCTGGCTACTCCCAACAGGGTCTTTCATGTCAGATTCAGTAACAGCTTGATTGCCCTGCCAGTAGGAGTTACCCCCATGCCTTGCCACTACTTAGACCAGCTCCCACTGAAGTCAAATTCTTTCCCAAATCAGTGAAATCTCATTGCTGGTTGCTTGAGTCATTGTTATTTGTACCAGCACTGAAGCCAAGAGAGCTGTGAAGCACCCAACAGTCTCTAAACTTTGTTTGACTCTTAAACATGATTTCACTGCTTAAGAGAGCTTGTCACTGGGGTAAATAATAATGACTTCAATAAAGAGGGAAGCAATCATTATTTTCTGTGAATACTGAAGGGACTTGAATAATATGGAGAAAAAAATACCATGCAAACAACCAAAACAAAGAAAGAAAATGCTTCTAAATTAGAAGTAATATCTTTACAAAAAACTGTGCATTGTATTGAAAGTTTGTTAGGCTTATCTAAGTGTGTGTGTTCCTGTGAGTGAGCATTTGCTGCTCTGTTCACTGGCACCAATCAGCAGTGAAACAATTAATTTAAGAGAAATCACTGCTGCTCACAATCCTATTCTCTACTCCTCTCACTTAGTATGGAAGACACTTCTATGGAACGCTGAAAGTGAAAAGGGAACCTTCCCTGTCTTGCCCAGATCTTACATATAGGACTGAACAAAGCTTTCCTGCAGCACAGATTCTTGTTACATATTAAGCATCTCACATTTTTCAAGAAAATGTCAAGGCTGGTGACCAATTTCAGCTGATTTCCATAAAATCTAGGAAATTATTTTCCTGTTCCTATAGAAAGAAAATACACTTGCTACAAGGATTTCGAGAGTGCCTCTGCTGTTCTTTCCAGCGTTTACAGTGTGCTTAAGAAACCTATATAAAAAATATTGGAGGGCAAGAACACTGGGTCCCTTGATATTGGCTGTTTGCAAGATTAATAGAAATACGACATGATAAAAAAGTGACAGCATTTTCTGTGGCCATGTCATGTTTGTGCAAGCAAATCCAGCCCAGGATTGGATGTGCATATTAGGGAATATACCTGACTGGCCATGTTCCTTATTTCTCACGGCTATCAGCTATCTGAGAAAACTGGAGACACTGCATGCAATGCAAAGTTCTATTTTGCATATAATGTGAATTTTTATTTTCTTATTTACATTCATTTCCTCACTCTTCCTACTACCATATCTGTCTTTCTCTCCTGAAAGTATCCATTCCTCTGAAAACTTTGATCATCACCAGAGAACCTCAATGGTTAGTTGAGAGTATCATGGGGTCAAAAACCTCTACCTGGCCCAGATTATTGTAAAAGCACAGCTGGCTGGGCTGCTCCTCCCCTCTACTCCATGGCTGGGATTGTACTTAGTGTAAACAGAGACAATGATGTCCTGCAAAACCATCACTACTCTGAGCTGACCATTTTGCCATCCTGGGTTGAGCAAGATACTGTTTCTATGACACTTTTCAAAATATTTTCCTATTAAATATTAAACTCTACACCTCCTATCCAATGCCACTAAAGAGCACATAATAAGGGACCAAAAAGCCTTTTTGATTCTCTAGTCCATCAATTTTTCGATACAGAATTTT
Source organism: Donacobius atricapilla (assembly GCA_013397315.1). NCBI lineage: Eukaryota > Metazoa > Chordata > Aves > Passeriformes > Mimidae > Donacobius > Donacobius atricapilla. Next base: position 741,399 of record WBMY01003447.1, on the reverse strand, counting down.
TGCTTGGGTTTTGTCCAATCTAGTCTTAACATGTCCCAGCATTTTCCTTCAGAGGCTCTTCTCCTGCCAGAGCTGTTGAGGCAGATGGTATTAGCAAATCAGGAAAAAAGGGACATTTCCTGTTTTTGTAGCTCCAAATATACATTATGATGTTTTCTTGATATTTAGTGATGATATTTGAATTTTCTCATGTTAAAATTTAATATATTTTAGTAAAAACATCCTCATTTCTTATCACTTACTCTATACTCTCATGAACTCCTGATAATATTTTTGTTTGATAATAATCAGAAAAGAGGCATTTGGATAAAATATTAAATCTATTACGGGACTGTATTATATGTGTTCCAGTACGCATTGTGATAAATTATTATCCTTTTCATATACTTTTATTGCATTATATCATATGTATTTTATTAACATGAATGTATGCAATTGAAATATAAATAATGCCTTATAATGAGTAGTGTTTATTAGGGCACAGACTTTAATGTATGTTACAGTAGGCCATAGTACCTGTATGTGCATATTATTTGAAATCTAATCAGAGACAGAAAACCTACAAATAAGAGCAAGATTTTTTTTTCAGCAACACCTTAATTTCAACTCATTAAACCCAAGGAAGTTTTCCTATATCCTTGAGTAAAAAAAAAATAGGACAAAAGGTGTGGGCTTTAAGATCAAAAAAGATAGATTTAGATTATTAGGAAGAAATTTTTTTCTGTGATGATGATAAGAAACTGGTGCAGGTTGCCCAGAGAAGCTGTGGATGTCTCATCCTTGCAAGTGTTTAAGGCCAGGTTGGATGGGGCTCTGAACAACCTGGTCTATGGAAGATGTCCCTGTCCATGTCAGGGGTGTTGGAATAAGATGATCTTTAAGGTCCCTTCCAACCCAAACCATTTTGTGATTCTATGATTCTTTGTGGCTTTTTACAGACATTTTGAAATCCATAAAATCCTGAATTTTGAACAGAGAGATCATATTTTTATTATCTACATTTTCCCCCCCTGAGTATTTGTATTAGCCCATATAATTCTCCTTAATTTCCATTACTTATTTCAGTTCCTTATTAGGTTTTTTAGTGGGTTTGATTCTTTTGTTTGTCTTCTGTTAGGGGCCAAAAGAAATCATGAAAAATAAATTGAGGCATTTATTCTCAAATTCATTATATCTGATATATTAATGATTTCTAATGCACTGATTTTTTTCCATGCCCAGCTATAAAATCTAAGCCAGAAGACATAAGGCTTCTTTAGGAAGAAAAAAAAGTAATCAAATCAGAGAAAGACTTTTACATGAGCAGCAAGCTCAAATCTTAATTACCTGTAGACATCCACAGATAGTTTCAGACATTCCCAGAGGTGAAGAGGGGTTGTTCAAGTCACCTTCCTGTAATTATATGAAGACAGGAGTGGAAACCATTGACACATGGCAAATGAAACCAATCTTGAAGAGCGCACTGTTATAAAGAATCAGTGAAGTATGCACCACTAGGCTTTGACCTTCATGCAGCAGGAGGCAATGAAACAAAATTCTTTGATTTAAGAGAGTGTGTTTTATAAAAAAAAGAATTGGATCATTTATGAATCACAGAGGGTCAGGATTGCAGCAGGCACTGCATGGATGCACAAAAAGTTAAGAGAAAGTCGTAAGGAGACCTCCCTCTCCTAACCTCACTTCTTGGTCCTTGGACTTCGTGGATGTGAAGGCTTCAGTGGAGATAAAGGACTGGAGACCCAAAGGAGTGCAGAAAAGGGTAGTAGTGCTTTCATCTTCTGGGCTTGAGGCAGAGCAAGGTTAGTGGGAAACAGCACAGTGGAAGGGAAAGAGGAATATATCACCTTTACTTTAAATGCTTTAACAGGATTTTTTCAGTTCCCATGGACACCCTAAATTACTGCCCCATCTTAATCCAAACCTAGACTATCACTGATGGCATATGTTCAATTCTACATTTCAGATTGGGCTGCAGCCTTCTGAGTGTCTCTGAACTACAAAAGATAGCTAAGGAAGTTAAACCTGCTTTCAGTAATCCTAAATTTTCAGGATAGGGTTTGGATAATCTGAATCAGGCAAGATCAACAGCTAAAATCCTGTCCTGACCAAAAGGTATTAGCTGTCTTTTGTTTTTATTCTCTAGCACCTATTCAGTTCCGTCTTTGTCTCCTGAGTACAATGTTAATGTGTATTTCAGATCCTCTTGCAGATCTCCTGGGGTGGACCTCCCACAGAGCACCAGTGTTTTATTCCAAGATTGTCCCAGTACTTGTGAGCAATAGTAAATCAAGGATGGACTGGAAGTTTCTGGCTATAAGTCAGGAACAGGGATTTTCAAGACTATTCTCTCCTCCATGGTTTAAATGTGTGTTTGCAGAGACTTGTAGACTTGAAGCAGAGTAGCACTGGGCTGGGATTTGAGCGGGGAGTGAGTTGGGCAGAAAATAGTCAAACAAGGGAATTATGGCAAAAATAATCAGCAGAAAACTATTTTAATTCTTCCTTTGATTAGCAGTCTGGTCTTTAAGCTAGACTATACACTTGTTCACATGCCATGACACAGTTTTTAAAATCTTTATTCAAACCACGCTTTGTACAGGGAGAGAAATCTTTGCTAGTCCTGATACAAACAAAGAGCAACAATCAATGCTTATTAAATCATCCCAAGGGTGATGAGTTAGCCCACCAAAATGTCATCAGTGCAGTGGAAATGCCATACCAAGCCTCATCAGTTACTGATTTTTGTAAATTATAAATTTACAGGTAGAAAGGAACACACTGGGGTGAAACCTTGAAGAAGATAATGTGTCACCAGGTCACATTTAAATTAGCCAAGGATGGGCATCCCATCAGCATTGTCCAGTATTTCAGGCAGCATCCAAAAGCTGTGGCTTTGTTTCCTCTCTTAGTCATTGCAGATAGTTTGTGTCACACCCCTGTAAGATGACAAACCTCATTATTTTAGTTGTCATTATGAGCCATTTTAATGACCTTATATTTGCCTTGCCTTTCAGTGCTAAGAATAGCATTTGACTCTGCAACTTCCCCTACAAATGTTTCACAAATTGACACATTATTAAGTTCTCTACCTGTAAAGGACAGGTCAGGCCCTTAACACCATCTGTAGTTATGTTTACTTTGGATATAGTAATTTTATTTTCACATTTGATATGGATACCCAACTTCTTTCCCCATCAGTCCTTAACTACAACAATAAACAACTCAGCACATTCAAAATGCTGCAGCCAGAGAGGAACATATAAATATTTCATCATGCACTAGCTCTGAGAAAAATGTGAACAAATTAAGGCTCTCATGTTGCGCTTGTGAGACCAGTATTTTATCTTCTCTCTATTAAAAAAGTAATAATCAGAGAAATGCTGTAAACTAACATGAGGTCTCCTGAGCAACATGCGGCATGTCATTAGTCTGGCTATTTATATCCCACACAGAGCCCCAGAAGTCATGGAATAAGGAAAGGGTAAGCAATAATTAGTGCCGGAAGAGTACTGAGTTCAATGTGCAAATGAAACAAGTAGTAATCATCCAGATGGTGTCATCTCTTCAGAGGTTCACTCTGACTGAGGATTATTAATCTTTCTCTTTTTTTTTAATTTTTTGTTCTTTTTTATGCAGCCCACAGAAAAATAAATTCCAAGGGTTAAGAGCCAATACAGTATCATTTATTACTGCTGTTAATTAGTTGTGTGGTGCCAATGCCTGGAGAGATAAGAGAACAGAGAGCAGGGCCCTGTTGTGCTGAAGTTTGTACAAATAGAGAGATGGTCTCAGCTAAGAACTGTGAAGGGACCACAGGCAAAGTGGCCTAGCCAGAGAGCAAGGGTTTTCTGAAGCCCTTGCCACATGATTAACATTTTGTAACATCCTTTTTATTCTACAGTCATTTTCACCCTTTTTCTGCCTTCCCATTCTCAGTCTTCTAACTTTTCATTATCTTCTGATTTCCTCCAAAGTTCTACTCCCAGCCTGACCTTGGATTTCTGCAGGAATCCTGATTATGTTCACTTCTCTCCTCTTTTAGAAGCTCTTTTGAAAACAGCACTTTTCCACCCAATTCCTTCCTGCTTTACAGATTCCACAAGCCCATTAGCAATTTATAGCACTGTATATGATCAGTCATCTGTGAGGCTAAAATCTGCTTTTAGAAACCAATATTCTGCTTTTGCTAAAGTCAGAGGAGTAACACGGGTTGTAATGAGGTCAGATTCTGATGTATGTTCATTTCTATATTTTCAGGCACTTTAAAGCCAGACTTAGCACCTCCTACAGTGATGCGCTACCATCAACAAAATGTAGGATAGAGTTTCCTTTGCCCTAAATTCTGTGTGATCTTGAGGTTTATTTGTCCCTCGCTAAAACTGAATAGTCACCTTGACATTACTATTATTTTTGATATGGCTATTAACCACATTGTCTCTGTATTCTGCATTTTATTTGCGATAGCCCTGATTTCCTCAATAGGGGTTACCTGGTGCCGTGTACAATCTAAACCTCAGTCAGGATTGACATTTGGTGGGGCGAAGGGTTTAGTTTTACTACGAGACTGTCACCCTGATTTTTTCAGCCTTCTCTTCTGTTTCACAGTTTCATGTTTTGGTTTCTTTCTCATGCTCTGGTCTGTAAACACAGCCAGTGTTCTTGTATAGGTTTAAGGTAGTTTACATTCCTGTTCTTAGAGATATGGACAGCTGATGGACAGTTGTCTTGACCAATGGGATGGGGAGAGGTGTCAACCTTCTCCCCCAATCCCTGGCCTTTGTAGAAATACTATATAGTGGAGTCAGACTTTCAAATAGAGTGAATTTTTAGTTCATACCTTCTGATCAAAGTGTGAGTGTGTGTTTATGTGTGTGTGACGTACTGTGTCATGAGATGACATTTTTAAAAGAGGTTGTTGGTTCTTCTGGTTCTTTTATTGTTGTTGCTACTGCTGCTGTTCTTGTTTATACATTTAGAAGATTTAAAAATTATGAGCCTCAATTCAGGCACTTGTGACCACATTGCGCACTTACCTTAAACTGATGCAGACAAAGGTATAATCAGATGTATAAAAGTCACACTTTGGTTGAGGAAACCCAAATGTAACTTTCTTCCATGCAAAAGACTTTCTCATGTTTAACAGAAGAGGCCAAAAGCCCTTTGTTAATAAGATGGGGTGTCACAGGGAGGAGGGAAAAGAGGGGAACTGTTGGCTGGATATTTCATTTCCAGATCACCAGGCTCCTCAGTAGCTCTGGTTGTCAATTTTTTCCCTGAAAAAGATGAGAATTCTTTATTTCAGCTCATAGATAATCAAATATCATCAGTTGCTGTGACACTAAAATGGGGAGAGGTTGTAAACAACATGTCAGAGAAAAGCAAGAAGGGCATGTTCTCAACACCTAAGTCTTTGCAGATTCTCAGCCAAATTACCACACAGAATCAAATACCTCAGCCTCCTGTACAGTGACGGAGGAGAGATTAAAAACTGATTTTACAAAACTATCCTCCAAGCTGAGGCAGAAGAAAGAAATTCTGAGGAGAGGATGCCTAAATTTCTGCTCTAGCCCTTAAGTACTTCTAGGCTTCAATCACCCTGAGGCCTCATTAGGCAATTACCTCCCACTGGGGACACAACTGGAGATGGGTGAGGAACTGTGGAGCCACAGCCTTGAGGCCGCATCTGCTTATGTGCATTCGCCAAGATGTTTCTAAGGAAAGAGAAGAACAGGTGTTTTTTCAAAACTCAAATCTTCCAGAGGAGTACCAGATCTCAATATGAATACCACTCTTAGTCTGGATGCTTTTCTTATGTGGGGGAATTATTGCGCAGGGGGTTCAGTGAGCATCTCACCCATTAACCAGGTACTAGCCAGGCACTCTACATAACTCTAACCCACCACTTTCTTCTGGGCAAGTTTTTTCATTAGCTTTGTGTCTGGAGAATGAACAACTAGCCAAACCAGTTTCCTGCTGTGGGCGCTCCTGATTATCAACACACTGAGCTGCTCATCTTTTCAGCAAGCATTGGAGTGTAGAAAGTTGGTGAGCTTACTGCCACTGTCCTGCAGAGATCAGGCTGTGCCAAGCCTGGTGCATCCATTAGGTCCTCCAGTTGTGTGAGGGGCTGCACAACCTCTGCTTGTCAGAGAGGATACAGAAATTGAAGGGTATTTAGAGGTGGGAGTTGAAAAGGATGACTTTTTATGGGAATGTGCTGCTTCTATCTCCATTCACATGATGAAATTCTCTCCTACGAGTCCAGAAACTAATTTTTTATTATTATTTTTCTCCTTTTTTAATGCAAAAGAAACAGCAAAGAATGCAATGAGGGATAGCCTGCAATGTGGTGCAGCTGAGACGCCTGTCCCTGCTCCAGATAGTGTGGCAGAGGGCCAGCCTTCATGAGTACGAAACTAAATGTTGCCTACAGAGCATTTTTCCTTTGTGAAAAACATACCAGAATTTCATCACATTCTTGAATGGTGCCAGTAGGACAGGTTGGAAAAATCTTTATAGAATCTCAAAAAAACAAGTGCTTCAGAGTGCAAGGGGAAACACAGTAACTACATTTTATAATAGCTTGCCTTGAGCTAGAGCAAGGGTCAGTGGAGTCAGTGAGTAGACTTTAAGAGCAAAAATAAGACATGGCTATTCTTCACACTTGCTGTAATGCAGTTTTCTTCCATTGCAGTTCTTGTTACTATACCATGAATAGTTTATTCAGGCTCATGAATATCAGATGTCTGTCTCTCCCTTTCTCACTCAAAGCTGGAGTGTTCAACTTGCATGATCACAGAATCACAGAATGTTAAGAGGTTGCAATGGACCTTAAAGATGATCCAGTCTCAACTGCCCTTCCGTGAGCCGGGACACCTCCCAATGGACCAGTTTTTTAAGCCTTATCCAACCTGGCCTTGGACTCTTCCAGGGATGGGACAACCTTTTCCTGTGTCTCACCTCCCTCATAGTAAAGACTTTCTTTCTAATATCAAGCATAAATTTTGCCTCTTTCAGTTTTTACCCATTAGTCCTTGTCCTATCACTACAGTTTCTGATGAAGAGTCCCTCTGTGGATTCCCTTTAGCCCCTTAAGATCCTGTAAGGTCTCTCTGAATTATCATTGGAACCTCCTCTTCTCCAGGCTGAACAGCCCCAGCTTTCTCAGCCTGTGTTTGTAGGGGAGGTGCTCCAGTCCTCTCATCAATATCGACTTGATGGCTCTCCTCTGGACTTGCTCCAACAGCTGCCATGTGCTTTGAAATGTTGGGGGCACCAGGAGTGTACACAGCACTCTGGGTGAGGTCTCACAAGGGCAAAGTGGAGCAGGAGAATCTAATCCCTCAACCTGCTGCCCACCCTTTTGATGCAGCCCAGGATTTCGTTTGCTTTCATAAGAAACCCATTAGAAGGTGCTTCATAAGAAGCATTAAGAAGCACAAGGCTTGGCTTTCCTCACCTTGGCATCTCAGATCCACCACTAGTAAAATGGTGTGTTGATTTTGTTCATTAATGTGGGGTTCTGGAACTGGGTAACAAAAACCCTCCACCTGCCATTTCTTTTCTCCTTGCAATATAACCAGACCAAAAGATAATACCTAAAATTCACAGCATCATGGCTTTCCTGGTGGTGAGTCATCATCAGGTGAACCTATTCTGTCATCTCTGGAGGAGTCAGCAAGATGGGAGAGCTGTGCTATGTTCAGCCATTACCTCATTTCTTTCTTTTCAGCCATGTGTTGCCTTCAATCTCTTGGCACTGCATATGTCGAAAGCAGGAAGTAAGTGGGCCGTAGGATTTTCCTTTCAGCATTGTTCAGGCAATGACAGGATGAAGCACAGATGGAAAAAGCTTGTTTATACTGAATGTGCTGGAGTTATTGATAAAGGACAGCTTCATCCCTGCCTGAACAACACCCTCTGTCCTGGCAACTTGAGCAGGTGCCATGAGCTTCACTCCGAGATTAGCCATAACCTGCAGGCAAACAACTTTTTGGAACACAACCATTTTGAACAAAAGTCCTGGGTTTTGCTGTTTTGTTTTGGGTTTTTTTTTCCCAATTTTAAATTCCATATTTTATTTAAACTATTTTCTGTCTTCTATATACAACTGAAATGACAGTGTTGTATTTTGCTTAGTAGGACATTGTCTTAGCCATACTATATGTCTCCAAAATTGTCGGTTTCCTAGAGATGTCCACACCCAAAGAATGCAAGCATCACCATGGAACTGTACTCAGTGATGGTCCTCAATCCTCTCAAAGAGAAACTCCTTCTCAGTTCCAAGAAAGAGTCCCTCAGGTAAGACCTCATAACCCACCTTTTTATTCATATTCTATTACCACTTCTTATTCCAGCTGTGCCTTTATATAAGAACTTTATTAGAGACCCTCCTATTTCTGCATGTAGATTACAAAAAATACTGCATTTTCATAGATTGAACACAGATTCCTCATAACACAGACTCACACCTTGAAAATGCCTCCTCAGTCCTCAAGAGCAGACAGAATGGCAAGGGTGACAGACTTAGGGAATCATTTATTTGGAAAAATCCTCTGAGATCATCAAGTCCAACTATCAAGCCATCACTAAAAAGTCACTACTGAAATGAGCCCCTAAGTACCGCTTCTACATGTATTTTAAATATCTCCAAGGATTGTGATTCCATCACATCCCTGGGCAAACTCTTCCAACATTTGACAAACCTTTCAGTGAAGAAATTTTATCAAAATGTACAATCTAAACTGCCCTGGAACAACTAGAGGTCATTTCCCATTGCCTTATTACTTGTTATTTGAGAGAAGAGACTAATCCTCATCAGGGGCATTAGCAGGAAAAGCACAGAGAACTAACCAGAAAATATTGTCATTCTAATCCATAAAAACTTAATACTCCTTTATCTTATATACTGCATCAATTCTCACCCCTATATGAAAAAAATAGGACTAGAAGAAATACAAAAAGAAAAAAAAATACTTAAGTGATGGATCATTTTCTATATGGGCAGATGCTAAACAGAAAATATATCTGAAAACAAAATATGGGGGAGATAAAATGGTGAAACATTTTTTGAAAATTTTGGAGAAAGGAAATAGGTAATAGTCATGCATTTTCTTCTCACAACCTAAAAATAAGAGGGAGTAGGGACATAAGTCATCTGAGGAGCTGAAAGAGCTAGGATTGTGCAGCCTGGAAAAAAGGAGGCTCAGGGGAGACCTCCCCATGCTCTACAACTGTGTGAGAGGAGGTTGTAACAGGGTGGGGGTCGGGCTCTTCTACCACATAAAAAGTGACAGGATGAGAGTACACAGCCTCAAGATGTGCCAGAGGAAATTCATTTTGGACATCATGAAGAAGTTTCTAACTGAAAGGGTGGTTAAGCATTGGAACAAGCTGCCCAGGGAAGTGGTAGACTCACCATCCCTGGAGGTGTTCAAGAAATGACTGGATGGGGCATTTAGTGCTGTGGCTTAGTTGACAAGGTGGTGATCAGTAAAACATTGGACTCAATGATTTTGGAGGTCTTTTACAACCTTAACAGTTCTGCGAGTCTATGTTAAGTGAAATAATGAAGCAGGAATTTAGCACACATAAAAAGGATTTATACTTTCATATAGAGCACAAGGACATTGTGGAACATCATAGAAACCCAGCTCCAGATATGTCAAAATGTGATTTGACAGATTCTTAGAAAAAAAGTCCATCGATACCTTTAAACATAACTATAAAGATGCAGAATTCAGACAGAGAAGTACCCAAAATACTGGTTCCTGGTGTTAGGATGTTGTATCAGGAGAAACACCAGCCTTGCCTTTTCTTGTCCTTCCTTCACCAGCTGTCAGGAACAGGCTACTGCTTTAACTGGTTATTGTGTCATTAAGAGTCTTTAGTTCAGACTGAACTGTGATCACATCAGTGATTACATCAATACCACTTACTAATAATGGCATTGATATATAATACTTGGTGCTTCTTGCTTTCATAGAAGAAATGTTAAAGAAGCAGAAATTCAGGAGAGGATCTTTTCCACCTACATCTTTACATGATAGCTACATAAGTTACTGCATCTTGATTAGGAAATAACTTCACAACCTGAAGTCAAGGAAACACAGAGTCAGAGTTAACAGATAAAGCTTTATTTCCTAGAAATTCATGTCCAAATGTTCTCAGTCTTTGTAGGACTTCTGCCATGCAGCTGGCTGTGTACCTGCTGACTTGTGTCAGGGCTTTGCAATGCAGCAGCCCTTCTTTTGCCTGTCCCTCCTTCATCTATCACTTTTTTCAGGTTGTTAATTAAGCAGAGGCATGGACAGAGAGGGTTTTTTAAAGCTCCCTGCAAACCACCCTCACTATATGAGCAATACATAACAAGAATAGGAAAGGCAACAGTTTCACCCCAGTCCTTATCCTGGGAGCAAATCACACTTAGACAGACCTAAGAGAAGACTTGAAGGAGGGTTTCCCATTATTTCTACAAAATATGACAAGCATATGGGCTTTCTCACACTTATGCCTGTCTAAGCATAGTGGCCAAGTCTAAGCTAATAAGACCTGCTGAGAAGTCCACAATAATTCTGCATCTCTCTAGCACAGTGGTGCTGACTGACCCACACATCAAAACTGATCTTGGCTCTTCACCCTTCTTTCTGCTGTCAACATGGAAAAAGTTTCAAAACCAGGACTGAGACTGTGAACGAAAGAAGAAACCGCTGTTCTCTTTGGAAGATAGGTGGAGAGCAGGTGCAGAGGAAGGAATAGAAGTCCAGAAGCCCTGATCAGACACTGACCTGGTCAGACACTGACCAGCTGCTAACACTGGAGAATAAGCAGAATATTCTTCAATACAAGATACCTATTGGCTACAGGGCTCATAGAGCCTACATGCTAAAGATGAGTATTTCACCTTTGTTATGCCTTGCTTGGTGTGGCTTCTGTCTCAGCACAGGACAACAAAGCACAGAGGTCAACTGGCCTGCACAGTGTGGCATTTAACAAACCTTTAGCAGACCCAGTGAAGGGGTGTGCTCCTGTCAACAAACATGCTTCCTGCCTTTTGTGGACATCCAAACTGTGCCAAAGTCAAGAATATATGAAAGACAATAGAAATATTTCCACTTATTCCCTCTGTTCTGAAGATCTCCATTTTCACATTTAATATCAGAGAAAGAAAGAGTTGTAGTGGTAAAAAAGAAAATAAAAAGTGATTTTTGCTTCCCCATCCTCTTGCTGAACAGATTTTTACCGCTTCTTGCTTCTTTCTGTTCCAACTGCTGGCATCTTCTGCTTTGAATCATTTTTCGGACTAAACAGAGGAAGCTGAAGCATCTCAGAGAAATTAACATGGTATAACAAAATAACAGCAGTTAATGTCATTGGCAAAAGAAATGATCTCATCAAATTTTCACTTCTTTCCTGCAGGATCGTGAGATTTAAGAACTCAGTAGAATTCCATATATAGAATAATTCAGGAAAGGGGACATATGGAGGTCAAATAGATCACTTTAGAGGAAGGTCAACTATGTATGACCAGAATCTACATTCTCTAGAAATTTTACAAGATATTTGAGTATTGAAAGGGAAATTATAATTTTGCAAGGTAATTATATATATTTGAATTTGCTCCGAGTTTATTAAATCAGAGGTTAGATGGTGAGGTTTTCTGCAATAGAAGACTTGTGAGAATGAATCAGAAGAGCTCTTCCAGGTCTAGTCCCTGTGACACAGAGAATGAAACAAGTGACAACTTGCATCTTGAAGAAAACTCGGAGAAGAAATCTGCTGTGCCTAAATGATTCTTGTTAGCGAGATCACTTCAATGATCTTATTTTCATTCTTTCTCCCTTTAAGACCGTGACAAAATAGGCACCTTAATTGTATGGTGTGAATTCTGCCCTGAGAAAGAATTGAGACACGTTGGGTTTGTAATTCAAAATGATTCTTCTGATGCAAACATGGGAGCTGGCACCTACTCTTCTTTCCAAAGACTACAATGTGGAGCTGAGGGATACCTTAAACTGGGAAGGCTGAGCAAAACACTTACAAGGCCTTAATTGGCTTCAAGAATCCCAGGGGTATAAAACTTAAAACTTGTATCAATAGAGAGAGAACAGAATTAACTTTTTGTACTTCCAAGCATTTCTCTACCTTGAGGTACCAGAGCTCAGGTACTTCGCTAGGTACACCATAGAGTAACTAATTAGATGCACTTATACTTGAGCACAATTTTGTGTAAAATCATTGAAAACAGGTGACTTGTCTTTAATGGCAGCTACTTGGATGACTTAATGGCTTTTAGCTGAAAGAAAGTAGATTTCAATTATATTTGAGGAAGAAATTCTTTACTGTGAGGGTGTTGAGACACTGGCACAGGCTGTCCAAAGAAGCTGTGGATGCCCCATGCTTGAAAATGTTCAAGGCCAGGTTGGATGGGGCTCTGAGCAACCTGGTCTAGTGGAAGGTGTCCTGCCCATGGCAGGGGGGGTGGAACAAGATGATCTTTTATGGTCCCTTCCAACCCAAGCCAATATGATTGAATGATTCTTCTTCCTACTCGAAAAATTTTCTTCCCCCGTAATAAAAGATCACAAAAGATGCTGTATGGATTTCTAAGACAATTCTCATGGCTTTTGTGAGAAATGTTGGGGCCTGGGGCTTAATTCAGTGTGAGAGTCTTGCATTTGGTTTAAAAGACTGATCCTCCAATTGGGAAAGAGAGATCAATGACAGCAAGATGAATGTTTGCTCAACAGCTGCCTCCGAATCACTCAATGCTCAGTGTTGAGTTTGAGGACATTGAGCTCCCCTTTGGATGCAGGCTTAGCCTCTGCTGCAGAGACAGCTAAGCAAGATGGAGCACATATTTAGTTCAGCAATGGAAGATAAGGAATGATCTTCCAGGAGAAGCAAGGACAAATCGTAATCACTAATACAGGGAGCAAAGGCAACCCTATAAAAAGAGGGCATTGAGGGGTAGAATTTATATTTATACATTATAATTTTAAACATGTTTCCAAAGTAATGTACTTCTTCCATCTGTATTTGGAGGCACTTGAAGTTCATAAATGGGACTATTTTCAGTGCCAAATATCTCACGAGCTCGCAAGTTCTATCTCTAAACAAATGGAGGAGCACTTCTCTTTTTGTTTTGTTTTGGTTGGTTTTTTTTTTTTTTCAGTGTAGTTTGTTGAACAGTTCACCATTGGATTAGCAAACAAACTTAACTGAGATTGGGAAAGTAGGCATTTGTCCCCTTGTTTTCTCCTCTGGGAGGTAATTGTGAAAAGGGTTCTCAGAGCATAAGCAACACATCAGATAAAAGTTATTTGAAAAAAGAGAATTACAGCTCAGAATATTCCACACTGCCATAAAATCTCCTAATGATCACATCTGCCTGGCCCTTGGAAGAATTGGCTTCAATTCTTTCATCAGAAGGGGGTACCTCAAAGTTGTACCCTCCTGGGAAATTCCCTGGCTCCCGGGAATGGGGCAGGCTGGGTGGAATTCCTCCTTCCAGGGGCAGGGATGCCTTCCACTAGACCTGTCTGCTCAGAGTCCCATCTAACCTGGCCTTGAACTAAGTAAATTAGGGAAGTGAGAGAACTGGAATTTCTCCCTATCCCCTTCTTCTGAAAAAGGAAGAAATTTGGAATATATATTCTGCTCTGCAGCAATAAAGAAAATTGACCAAGACCTTTTGTCTGGCCACAGAACCATGGTATAAATCAATGGAGCAAAGATTCTCACACAAGAACAGGATGATCTCGCCTCTGTTGTCTACTGAGAGTTGTTACTGGCTTATGCTATTCCCTGTGTCACATCCAGGTATCATCCGAAAGAATTTTAAATGTGCCTGTCAAATCTGTTTCAGAGAAAACAGTAACAGTTAAATATGAGGACTAAATTCCTGATTATGCTTGACAGCATTCCTTGGCCCAGTATGGTTTACCCTTCATTGCCAAAGAGGCTGACACAGAGCATCTTGCTCCTCAACCACCAGAAACCAAAATGTATAAAGTTTGAGAAACTCCATCAATAGGCCACAAGAAGGGAAAAAGGTATGTATTTGTATTGGGAGTTCTTTTATTGGAGGGAGAATAGAGGCAATAATTACTAACCCAAAATTCTATCAGTGGCTAGAAAAGAGCAGTATGAGTCAAAAAGAAGGCTCCTCCTCAAATTTATTATTTTGTTTAGCTCTGTAGCTTTTTCAGCATTAAATCTCACTTGGCAAGGAGAAGTGCCTTCTCACAGATGTACATTTTATAATAGGCATTTCAAGGATCCAAGGACTAAAGGAAAACATTTCTGTCTTAAGTGCACTCATCTCTCAAATGACCAGTCAGCATATGTAGACAGAATATTCAGTTACTGTAATTTAGTACACTAGAACAGAGAGTACTGAGAAGCAGAAGTCAATAAGAATATTTAATAAACAGGAGCAGAACAGGAAGACTACACTGAATTATCGCCAACTTGTTATCCTTACGGGTCCTATTCTATCCAATTTACTCTCCTTAAAAACTAATTTTCCTTTATTTCAGTCAGGCACTCAACCTTCTCCACCATTCACAACAATTGCCTCTTCAGAAAATAGACAGGGGAAATATAGAAAAACATAGTCAGGCTGAGCAGGAATAATGTAACTGAAGCAAAGACTGCAATTGCAAAAGAGGAGATAGAGCCACTCATCCTTAGATCAAGGACTGCTGCTGGAAGTTTCTGGGGCTCTGCATTTTGCACAGTTTACTAATGGGTTCATAGCAAAGTGACCTACCTCATCCCTTTTTTGTTGTTGTTGTTGTTGTAATTGTGCTTTCTTAAAGCAGACTGCTGCTGTGCTAATCACTTTAAGCTGGGAAAGACCAGAAAAGACCATTAAAAAGAAAAAAAGGAAAAAATTAAGTTATCCATCCCAAAATAAAAAATAGTATTTCGAGTCCATCCTGTGAGCTCACTACCACAGTGTCAGCCTTACTCAGTTCCTTGACTTCCATGTTCTCCCCAGGGAGTAAACGTCCATAGCAGATGAGAACAAGGGAACTTACCGGCAATTGCAGTGGGGATTTCTGACAGCATGGGGGGTCATGAAACAGACCTTAGGACCCACCTGTCAAGTCTGGGTTTGGGTTAGAAAAAGCAGAAGGAAGTATTGTGAATTCAACCACTCTTCATCTCTTAAATGCCTGACTTCCTTCCCCTAAGGAGTTGCTCACCTTTGCCTTTGGGAGGCTGCTCAGACATCTGTGCTGCAAAAAACGGCCCTACAAGGTTGAAACACCAGACAGAAACATCAGAGCAACATTCTTTTGCTCACCTAAAGACCCAGCCAGAAAGGTCGTTTTTGCTGCTGCTCTGGAGTGTTCAGTAAATTTAACTACTGACATGCACTTACCCTCTTCAGCACATTATATATACTCAGAAAAAAAAAAATGCAGAAAGTAAGTCAGTCCCAGGATTCAAACAGGACTGCTTAAAAATGTATGGGTCGGTCATGCATTTGAACCCACATTAAGGAACTGCATGGAAAAATATGAATTTTTACTTACAACTGTCACTGAATTTGAATTGCTATAAAGCCAGGGGCTGAGCAATGTGTTAAGGTATTTTCTTATAGATTCATACAGAATGGGCTCCCCTTTGAAGTTGGCTCCTGGTCACCTAAGAGAGAAAAAAGGATTTGTCTGTGAAAGAGAAGTACCATGTTTGAGTTCTGTGTGTTGGGTAGACAGTAGTGAATCCTAATTGTGCTGTCCCAAGGAGTCCTCTAGGGACTGTCATCCCAGTGTGTGAATGTGTCCATACATCTGTGCAGTTATCTCTGTGGAAATAAGGACTGGGTTTCTGAGTGCCTTCTAATTAGAAGTTCAGGGTTGAGGTTTTCTGTCTGGTGGTACAAGTTTTATGTAAACAAGTAAATACATAAATTATGGCATTTTGGAGGTTGCATTCTTTCCCTCTTGCTATTCATTTTTCTCCTGTAGTAGGAAATAATCCCAGGACTCCGTGGTAAAGAAAGCACAGACAGCTCTCCCTTCTACATTAGCTGACATTACCAGAAACCTCATGACCTACCAGTGAAGAACCAGCAGTAAAGGCATTTTGCAAAGTGAGTTTGAGAATGTTATATACTCTGGACTAAATGTCAGAAGATGTTGTACATAGTGAGACTTCATGAGGCATAGAGAGAGGGGATTTAATGATTCATGTAGCTTTTAAAAAGATCTAGCTACTTCTGCATGCAGCAGATCAGGGAAGTCCACAGTTTCAAGAAGAGAAGACATGAACCTCCAAAAGAGACAGAACCCAGGGCAGCCCTGATTATCTAGATCTGCAGACACCGCTCAAGAGGAAATGTGAAATCCTGTGCAATGTAGGCAGAGCTCATTCGTTTGCCTTTGTGTGTAGGGAGAGATGAAGATTGAAATGAAAAATATGTTTGATAATAAAACCCCTACTTCCCCCAACTCACTTCAGCTCCCCATGCTGAGCTTCCCTTGCACAGTAAATGTGGTTTTTATTGGTTTTCTTCACCCGCACTCTCCCTTCTCTCTCTCTTTCTCTCTTTCTTTGCCTTTTTTATGAAACACAGCATTTCCCATTACTTTTCCCCGAGTTCTCACATAGGCCTTTGTAACCTGTTGCCCTGACTGACCTGAGCTGGAAAGTGAGCTTTGCAATACTTCATGACACTGACATGGAGAAGTGAGCAAACCCGGCTCACATCAAATTGCACTTTCAACCCAAGAGCAAACTTATCACAGATTATTTTTTTTCTTTCTCCAACCTCTGCCTTTTTATTAACTTTGGTCAAAATCCCACCCATGCACAAGTCCAAGTGCAATGTAACATTGAGGTGCACCTTCTCATATCCAAGATGATTTTGAACTGCAGCTCTGTTGTAAAGGGAACACTCATCTTTTGTGGTTCAAGGCTTTGTTTGACACCAGTGAAGTCAACTTCAGAAAAAAAGTCAGCTTTATGGATCTGAAATTTATCCTTGCACTGTGATAATCAGCAGCACTGACAATTTTCTTAATGGTTTGTTGTGGAAATCTGCACTCTAATGCTCACATGGTGTGGGTAGACAACAGCTTTTAAATAAATCCAGACATAATAGTATGAGACAGTTATTGGTTAAAGAGCATCTGCTCTCAATACATAACCCTTATTACCTCTAATAGGACATACACACGCACACATGATTATGGGGAAGATCCATCACGCCAAGACCAACAGGTTTCATCTGCTGTTGTCAGGGTTGAAGCTTTTCAAATTTAGCTGTAATAAGACAGAGCTCCCCATGGAGGAAAAAGCAACCCAGCTCGCTGTGTCCCAGCATTTTCTTGCTAGAGGATAAGTACAGGGATGTTTGGGCTGTGCCCAGTGGGATCAAGGATATTTGTTGGGCTGAACAGATCAATAAATGAGATATTATCAGTCATCCTATAGTGGAGCAAAGAGCAGCTATGTTTAAATTTAAAATGAAGAGGCATCTGTATCATACAGAGACCTACTTTTCCATGGCTCATCAACATTACTGTCTTAGGAGGGGGAAATCCAAGTCTCTTCATAGAAAAGAGAAGGAAAGAAGCTCCTCACAACCTATCTTCAAGCAGCACTATGGCTCCATTCACTACCAGGGGGATTAGGTGCACTAAAGTCACCTAATAAGCAAACCAGAAATCTTTCTGCAAGTGGGAGAAATCCACTTTTAAATGTCTGTCGCGTTTCAACTTGCTGGGTGTAATTGGCAGCACCTCCAGTCTGAGATATCTGCTGCCACCTCACCTCTGCAGAAGAGTCACTGAGCCTGCACTTGACAGACATAATGATGTCATGACAGGCTTCATTTTATAAATATTATGTTGAGAAGGAGGAAAATCTTGCCTGGAGTTTTGAACCCCTTCAGTGGGAAATGCTTTATAGGCAGTAAAGTTGCATGTCTCTACTTATTGAGGTTCAAACTTTTCAATTTTTAATATAGTTTTTTCTTGCTGATTAGATCTTTAGAATTTGGGGATTTTTCTAGGAAAAAAAAAAAAATTGCTAGCGGAGGATTCTACTGTCACATTCCAAACAACAAGGAAGCACCTTGAGTTGCTTGTAAAAGGCAAGTTAAAAAGTGCACTGCCTCCAAAAAGAATGACTACCTTTGCTTTGAAAGGCTGACCTAAATAGAAGAATGTAAAAAACGGAAAGAGATACCTATCAGTGAATACTCAGAAACCTGAGGGGTTGTTCGTACTATGATAAAATTGTCAAAATAGTGACTTTGATACTATCTACCTTTTTTTCTCATATCATACTTTTTCATATTTAGGAGTCAGAGAGAGACTGTAATTCTGTGGCTTTAGTTACCTAAAGCCCTTGAACTTTGTTTTAAACTGTTATGCAGGGAAACTAAATTCAGTTAAAAGTCTGTCTTCAGAGAATGAGGATTACAGCACATTTAATCAATTCTGATATAATCAAAACTAGAATTTAGCCCCCTTTCCTAATCCCACAAGGCTTTAGTAAAAACTTTTTCTGAGTCAGCATAAGGCATACTGCACTGAGGCTTTAACAAACAAGAAACTTTATCTCTTAACCTCTCAATGTCTGCATATGTCTGAAAGACTTTGATGAAACAGCTCTGATGCTGAGTGCCCAAATTTTCTTGGGCAGTGACCAACAGAGTATTGTTTGAACTAAAGAAAGACAGAGGTACACACACACACACACAAGAATGAGTTGGACTCTTTGGAAACAATGATTTAACTGTGCACAAGTGGAAATATAAATGGTCTCCTAGTGCAACAGACAACTTGACAGGTTTATATTGGATAGGAGCTGAGATTAGCTCTGAAGAAATACAGATAGATGCAAACAAATTCCAGCCAACTGTGCATTGCTATATATTGATACAGACATGTTTGCAAATTCATACATTTTATGAAGCCAGACACAGGGTTATTATTGCTTGCCTGCAACAGAAAACAATAAATGCTAGCACATGTAGGTACATAAAGCAAAACCAAATGTGCTCTTTGGAGGGTTATATTCTGACTTCCTTATTATGATCCTTCATTTCAACAGTAATTAACTGAGGAAAAACCTTTATGTTGCACCCAGCTTCTGGCTGTCTCCAAGTCCTTATACAAGTGAAGTCATCTGGCAAAATTATGAGCATCATTTGCAAAAGCATTAAGAGGGTAAGTGACTTCAATGACACTCTCAGAAGGGGCTTAGCCTCTCAGCCTTAATGGTATTGCAGCTCTCACATAACCTCCAAGCTGCCAGTCTCTCTGAGCTCCAGGGGCCCCAGGCTCCCTCTGTGATGCCCAGTTCCATCAGCCCAAACACTGCCTGCCTCTCTCGCATGCAGCATTTCAACACCTCAGTAATATTTGCAAGGTTCTTTGAGGACTAGTCATGAATGATTGCTTTGGAAACATGGAAAGCCTTTTTCATTGTTCCAAAGAGAAAGCAGTTTCATAATACCCCTCCCCCCAGTTTTCATACTAAAAGTCCTGTTTCTAATTTTATTCTTTTCCCATTGAGAAACTATTTAATAATCCAAAAGAGAAGGTTTTAATTTATAAGAGACTTTATTTTCTCCATAGGATGAAGAACTTCACTTTTAAGCAATTAGCAGATCAGAAGTGTTTCACTTCCCTATGAGGTGTGCTGTCCATAAGGAATACTTCAGTTTTTAAAAAGTGAGATAGCCCAGTCCCCTCCCTGTTGTTATCTTCCACGGTGTGAAAACTGTAGGATTTTACTCCCAGTAAGGAAAATTTTTTCTCTGAACTGGACAAATGGCAATTTTAAACATACAAGTAACATTTTCAGATTCAAACAAGCCACAATGACTTGTGAGGTGTTTTCACTGGTTCAGGGATTGGATACAAACAGCATTTTACACTCATCTGTTCCTTCCAGAGAAGTAGCAAACTTTGGTTTCCTCAGATATGTCCAAAATCACTCAACACCAGACTTTTTTTGGAAGTGAAAGTTTAGGTTCTTTTGGGTATGCTTTTCTCATTCTCCCATGAAAGAAAAGGATTGATTATGTATTTAAAAACAATCTTGAATACCTCTCAGGTGTTCTTACTCATGCTTGCCCTTTATTGCTCCATAACAATCACAGAATCCTAGAATTGTTTGAGTTGATAGGGATAGTTGAAGATCATCCAGTACCATCTCCACTAGTTTCATTTGCCAGATGGTTTCCTCTCTTGTCTTCATGTAATTACAGGAAGGTGACATGAACAACCCCTCTTCACCTGTGTGAATGTCTGAAACCATCTCTGGATGTCTACAGGTAATTAAGATTTGAGTTTGCTGCTCAAATAAAACAGTTTCTCTGATTTAATTTTCTTTTTTTTTTTTTTTTTCCCTAAAGAAGTCTTCTGTCTTATGGCTGGACATGGAAACAGAGCATCAAATTGCTGAATATATCAAATACAATGAATTTGAGAATAAATGTTTCCATTTCCTTTTCACAAGTTAACCTGGACCCTAACAAATGACAAACAAAGAATCAAAACCACAAATAATAGCCAATAGGAGAAAGAAACCTTAACCAACAGGAGAAAAAAGATAACTCTTTTAAAACCAGTAAAATCATATGGACTTGTGCCTACAGAGTTCATTCTGGGGGAAAATGCAGAAAACTATAATATTCTCTTTCTATGTGGTTACACAAAGCAACAGAAAAAGCCACATAGAATCCTAGAATGTCTTGGGTTAAAAGGGACTTTAAAAATCATCTCATTCTAACCCCTCTGTCATGGGCAGGGACACTTTCCACTAGACCAGTTTGTTCAAAACTCCATCCAGCCTGGCCTTGAACATTTCTAGGCTTGGGGTATCCACAGCTTCTCTGGGCAGCCTGTTGCAGTACCTCACCATCCCCACAGTGAAGAATTTCTTCCTTGCATCAGATCTAACCCTACCCTCCTTCAGCTTGAAGCCATTCCTCTTGTCCTGTTGCTCCATGCCTTTGTCAAAAGTCCTTCTACAGACCTCTTGTAGTCCCCTGTAGGTACTGGAAGGAGCTATAAGTTCTTCTGAAGCTTTCTCTTCTCCATGCTCAACAAACTCAAGTCTTGCAGCCTCACAGGAAAGGTGCTCCAGCCCTCTGAGCATCTCCCTGGCCTCATCTGGACTTGCTCCAGCAGGTCCCTATCTTTCCTGTGTTGGGCCTCCAGAGCTGGGCACAATAGAAGGCAAAAGACAATGGAGAATAAAAGGTCAGGATGACTCAGTGACCCTTTTCAGAGCCTTTCCCATAGTGGGGATAAGGATTTCCCCACTCCAATTTATCCTTCCAATTCCTTGGGCAAATTTCACATTACTTATGAGAAACACCTCTGAGCAGCAATTGGAATTTGAGCTTTGACCCTGGAATTTCCCATCTGCACCATGCCACTTCATACACTCGTATTTCCAGAGGGTGAGACTGAGCTCCTTGGGGATGAGAAGTCCATGATGGATCAAATTCCCACAGCCCCCAGAACAGGTCACACAACAGAGCAGGGCAAAGGTAGGGAAGTACAAAACAAGGACCCCAGAAAAGGATGTGGGGCAACAACAGCCAAGACACCATAACACACTCCTATCAGTCAGCTGAGCAGCAATAAATCAACAGCAACAAATATTTCCCTGGTCTCTGCTGGTCTGTGGGCTGTCTTGCTAAACCTGAAGCTTTGTGTTTAATGAATTTTCAGGTAACACTCGCGGAGAATGAGCAAAGGCACATGAGCTCCTTCAAAGGACTACACTAGAGGCAGTCCTTAATTACTACCCTGTTAATGCACCTCACTCTCCATTTCAGGAATGGCTACTCCAAGCTCTGCTTTTTTTCCCTTATACATATTCTAAATTAAAGTAAATCCAGTGAATCCAATCAGGTTAGTGTATGCAATTTAGAGAAGAATTCAGTCCATTTTTATTGCTCTTATTTTATTTTGCTTCTTCTTAATTTTTAATTAGAGTGTAAAAAATGAAACCTGTTTTTTATTAAATCCTTATTTATGAAAATTGCTTCAAACTATGCACAGAAGAGCATTGCGTGATTGTTCATTTTACCATGATTATAAATATTGTATTAAATTACATATGACACAGAGAATAGTCAGTAATTTTAAAAAGTGATTTATAAAAAAGGCAGGGTAGGCAATTGAGATGATAGAGAAGCATGTGTATGGATAATGCATGCATGTGCATACATAAGCAAAAAATAAACTCTGAGAAGTAGCAGAGAAGATAAAAAATTGAACACTTCAAGAACAAAGCCTAAAACTATTATGATGCTCAGACTATCTTTTCCTATACTATATGTATATGTCATACAACCTATATTAAAAAAAACAAACAAACGAACAAAAAAAACCCAAAAAAACACCTGAAAGCACATCAGAGCTGAAGAATCAATGAATAAAACATTTTGCATCGATTCCAAATCAGAAATTTAAGAAATAAAATTCCTTTGCGGCTTATCTTTAGTTTTAGAAAGTCAGTCACCTATGTGAAAAATGTGACATCCTTCCTAAAAACAATAAAGCAGGTGGAGGTGTGTGAATCAGTGCAACGGCTGCTACATGCACAAGACTGGAAGATATTTAACAATCAGCTGTCTTCCAGGGCTGTCAGATCATTGAGGATTTTTGCAGTTAGACAAACGAATATGATTCTCCTAGTCCACAGTTCAGCTTGCACTGAAAATTATACATTTTTTTAGCTATAAAAATACACAGAGGGAAAGAGGAAAAGGGAAAGCAAACCCCAAGATATATGTATTAAAAATGAACCACACCCATAATACCTCTGTTGGGATAATTTTGATTTATCATGTTAAATATATCTGTAAGAGACCTCTATTTATGCTCAATGCTGCTGACCAAAGCTAAGTCACTCAAGCAACTTGAAATACTAAATGCTTAATGGGTCATTTTCTTTATGACCCATTAGTTTGTATTAATTTATAATTTTGGTGCCTTACATGTCAGAAAAAAACCCCAAGCTTCCAAACTTGTCCTTCCAGTATTAGATGACAACTATATTTTGTGCTGTCAAAACTTACTTATCACAACAGGACAAAGGGTTAAGAAATAAGTGACAAAATATCCTTATTGTATTTGGGATGGCTGAAATACCAATATGACTCCAATCTTCTCGGAGGGCATATAGCAACATTTATTAAAGGGCACATCCTTTTTATACACTGTTCCAATACAACAGGACATGATTGGTCATTCAAAACAATACCTCTTCGCAAACATCTTTGCAAGTAAACAAGATGGAAAAAACAGCAGGTGCAAAGATTAGAAATTTGTGGAAAGTCTTCTCCCAGCCCCTCCAGAGCAATGCCTAGGAAAGTCTGACTTGCTTTCCCACAGCCTCTGCTGCTGCCTGATGCCTAAAAATTTCTCTTTGACCAGGCTGTCAGCATCCGCAACAAAGGACATGTGAAACCAGAGAATTAAACTGAATCCCTTCTTTGAAGAAAACTGGAGGATGCTGCTGTTTCTGGACGCCTCCTAGAAACACAATTTTATCTGATATTAACAACATAGCTAAAAAGACAGA
Source organism: Donacobius atricapilla (assembly GCA_013397315.1). NCBI lineage: Eukaryota > Metazoa > Chordata > Aves > Passeriformes > Mimidae > Donacobius > Donacobius atricapilla. Next base: position 717,828 of record WBMY01003447.1, on the reverse strand, counting down.
GAGATAGAAAACTGCATGCAAAGTAGGCATTCAGGCAGCTCAAGTTTGTTACCAAGGTTAGTGACAGACTTTATACATGACCTTAGTAACATGAAAACATAATACACCAGCATTGAGTAGTATCCCAAGGAAACCTTACCCACCAACTTTTCCCTGTGCAGAAAGGGCTGCTTTCTGCAAGCTAGAGTTCTTCTGCTATAAAATTTAGATACACAAGGAAAGTCAAAACACATGGATTGTGGCTAATCACCTGGAGCCCGGGATATTAATGCCAATCAATTTTTTTTTCTGGCAATCTTCTCTGTATTTCTGTTCCCTCCTCTAAAATACAATGAATGTTTCCTATCTCCCTGAGAGCTGGGAGATGCCTATGAGGTGCTTAGATACTACAGAATCAAGATCATGCAAGAATAAAGGGGCTAGATCAGCTCCCTGGCACCCTGAGTCTGGCTTTCAGGATCAGCACTCTCCACTGATTTTCACTCCAAGAGACATCAGAACCCTTCACAAGTCCCTCATTACACCCAGTAATACTGGAAAATGAATAATTTTTCCTTGGGCATATTTAGAGATATCCATATTTTTAATCTGTCTTTGCTACATTATCTCTACATCCTAGAGTGTCTCAGCACACAATATACCTCTACTTGAATGTCTGTAAATCCATAAACCCCAATAAATTCCTCTATTGCAAATCCACATTAAAGCCACTTGCAAATCTCAGACTTGGTTCTCCTTTCACTTGTGTGGTTTCTCCACCCATTAGACTCAGCCCTTTACTACTGTGACATAAAATGAGGTTTTCTTTTTCAGACCAGATCTTCTATGGCTTTTTCCCTGAAGATTCATGTTGCCTGGAGTCATGTCCAGCAGCAGTAGAGAGACCCTTTCAGTATAAGAGGGGAATTTACAGCAGTTGATGACCAAGGCAATCAGTGTGGTTTTATCTGCCAAAAGGTAACAGAGAAGAGAAAATTCCACTAGCTTGTTTACCAGTGATGTCATAGTGATGCCACTGCTGCACACACCACTCCTTTTTCCCAGGGTGGCTGACACTGTCTTTGTCCCCAGGGCTGCAGTGGTCGCTCCATGAGAGCATCCTGAATGAGCTGACTCTGCTCTCCTCAGCATCCTTTCTTGAGAAGGAGCATTCAGGAGAAAAATGGCCTTTTTTGGAGATTGCTGTGCCCTAGTCAGGATGTAAAGCCCCACAGACATGCAGAACCTCTTTGGGCAGTTCATGTCTCGCCATGGAGGGTGTAGCTCTCTCATGGATGCCCTGACAAGAAGCCAGGATGAAATCAGCTACAGCATGGTGAGCATTAGGTAGGAAGACATGACAGTTTTAGCCCAATATGTCAATTGCTGACATGCAAGTTTTATAACAAGAAAAATTCCAATAAACTGAGGAAAAAAAGGGAATGCCAGTTCTATCCAGATCTATGTAATTCTAGATGCTTCTCAACTATGTGAAGGTGGGCTGATAATAAGCAGTGTGTAGTCATGAAAAACACAAAGAGTTGGCCAACTTTGAAAACTCAAGACTTTTTCATATCAAGTGAAACATGAAGTATCTTGTTCACTTGTAAATGCATAGATATATATGAAGCTTGAACAAAATCTTCTGATTTTTTTCTGTACAGCTCCTACAAAACATCAGCTATTGCAGAATGTCACTGGTGAAAATACGAGCATATGTATGGAATTGATTTAATGCCAGCTAAAGGAACATTAATCTAGCTGCAAATTTTCCCTGCAGGGACATGATGCAGTAAATTTCTGCTAGTCTAACACTGGAGTTGATATTCCATGATATATGGCATTTTTGTTTGGAAAAGAAAAGAAAACTTTTCTTCAAAACCTTAATTGACTCTCATATATTTCTGACTACAAATTGTACTGGATAATAAAGGCAATAAGTATAGTGAGTAAAGCCATATTTTTCAAACACTCTGAAAGATATACAATTACGGTATCCAGCTCACTGTATTCTCTTTATTCCCTTTATAATAACTGGGAGTTAACATTTTTAATTCACATTGATTTCCTTCATGGATTTTTCGGTTACTAACATAGAAGCAGAACAAAAAGAAAAAACCTGTGCTGCCAAGAAATCCTTCAAAATGAAGCCAATAATTGGGCTGTCTCAAGGGATGATCTGTAGTGATTCTAGGTAAGGAAAGTCATGGGACTGGACCATCACTCCTTAGCAAGAGTCCAATCTCAAGTGGTTTTCTTTTACTATGTTTTGTACAATTTACTATGAAATTGTGTAGTTAAGGCAGTAACCACAGTGACTTCAGATGCTCCAGAGATTATGCACGGATAAGAATTTTGTATAAAACAGTTCATTAAAAAAAAGGCATTGGTCCCATCCTCATTTCACTACATCAAGGTCAGAGCTTTGGATCAGTGGATGAGGGCACAGTGCTATTCTTTCACAGTCAGCAATTCACCAGGCAGGCCTGGAAGGTGGTAACTCATAGCAGACGTGGTTAAAAACATCTTTGAAACCCTCTGTTAGATCTACTTCACTGACTGGTATGTAAATTATTTGGCTGCTCTCTTGTTCAGTGTAAGACATCAAGGGTAAATGCCTTTTTCTGCCTGATTCAGACCAAGCATCACTGATCTGAATTTGAACATTATCTTATGTCATTAGGCAATCTGAATGGCAACATCCCTCTTTCCTTTGAGAGAGTTATTTTTCTTACTGCAGGAAAGAATTGTTCTTTACTGCATCATTTCCCTTTGCAACAAAGATAAGAAACCAGAAGCATCTGCAGCACCAGACACTTGTGCTAGAAGTATTAAACATCTTCAGAAACTGTAGTGACCTTTTGGTCTGGGCTTGCTTTAGATTCATGTGACAGTGTAGCTAACACTCCTTACAAGCACCACCTTTCTGATTTCTACCGCTGTTTCAGCTGTTCCAACATGAATTCTCCTTTTGCCTTTCTCTGCAGATGGGTACACATGCACACACCCCCGGTTGCCCAAAGGGATCACCCATAGGTGAGCTATGCTTACAGACAGCTGGGCATGCTTTGTTCATAGAATCATAGCATGGTTTGGGTTGGAAGAGACTTTAAAGGTCATTTACTTCATCATCCAAAGCAACACAAGAAAGCAAGACAGCTCTTGCAGCTCCAGTCCATGCTTCATGCAGCTTTTCGTCAGATCTTGATCTGATGCACCATGAGGAAGGCAGGCCCTTCTTCCTTTTAATGACTTGCTGGGTCTCATGTGGAAAGGCTCTTTCCATCTGTTTTTTTAAATCAATTCCTGGTCCCCAGTCACTGTCAGGACTTGACTGGTTATAGGGGTGAGCACTTGGTCTGACTCCAAAGATACCTTAAAGACTGCAAAGGCAGGAGGTGTTTGTGAAGCATACCCAGTCCAATGACTGTCCCAAGCTGGACATGTCCTCTACAGCCCCGAGATTCTACTTACCTAACTGCATGTCTTTTTGCACTGTCTCTCCAGATTGAACAGCTGGTATGGGATTTCAGAGCATTTCCAGTGGCAGCCTTAAAAAGCCCCTGATTTCCCTGCATGGGAAGGAGACATGGCCATGCCAATCACACCAAAAAATAGGTGGGTAGTGTTCTGCAATAGACATTTTATTGCAGCCTTTAAAAGTGATCCCATTTGCGTCTGTTAATAAAGGCAGACCCATCTGCAGTCTGTGTTCAGCCATTACAGATTAAGCAGTCTCATGGATTAGCTAAGGTCCTACATCCATCATGAACAAGTGATGGATGTCACAAATAGCTGGACACTCAGAGATTTTTAGGACTCTTCTGGGAGCAGTCCATTCTGAAATCTAAGCTACCCCAATTGCCATGCAGGGATCAGAAATATATTTCAGCAAGGACTGAAAGGGAAAAGCTGAGAAGCAGCATACATAGAATCAGATTGTCCTTAGCTTAATGGAGGAAGGACAATAAAATGTAAACAAAAAGTGGCCAGCTTCAATCTAAGAGTTATTCCATCAGCCACACACGTAGATTAAATCAAAATGTTTGGGCAAGAAAAAGTGGTTGTGGAAGGAAGAGAAGGTGATCAAAAGGGATGCTAGTTTCTTACCTAATATGAATTTTATACAAAAAAATAGCTGGACTTGCTTTGAAAGTGACCTTCTGGTAGAGGATAAACCTGAAAAATTTCACTCTTAGGCTGGAGATTCAGAAGATAAAAAAATGGACGAAATCAGTAGTGGAACAAAGAGGCAACCTAACCCTTTGGGAATAGGGAAGGGCATGGCTCTGCTGGGTGAGTGAAGTCTTGCTCTACTGGTTCACAAAGTACAACCCTAAAAGTCCTTGGTGCTGCTTGCTCAGAGATTCCTGCAAACCCTCTGTAGTCACATAATATGACATCAAGAAATTTGTCTGCTACATCTGAGTATATACAGGGGTTTTTTCTGCCATTATATATTAGAAGCAGATGGAAATAATGGATCTGGAGCGTTCTCTCTGAAAAACTGAATTCTAAGTCACAAGTTCAAAATTTAAGTTGAATAACCCCAACAAAAAACAACAACAAACAAACAAGAAACCCACTGTGATGATTTTGGAAACAAAAGTTTTCAATTATTTATGTATCAACATTTGTTATTTAGAGTCTTCTGAAATTCTTTTATTTTTCCACAAGAATTAACTATATTGCATTTTTCTTACTCTTGACAAATTTTTGTTCCCTTTTGATGTCCATAGAACACTTGTCTGTTAATATTTTCCATTAACTGATCAGTAGCTTTAACCATTAAATCTTTCCAAGCTCTTTCTTTCATTTTTAACTTTGTCCAAAAAAAAAAAAAAAACAACAACAACAACAACAAACCACAACAGTAGCCAGAGTTTTTATTAGAACTCTGGAATAACAATTCCTTATGGTGGACAGAAGCTCAGGATAATCGAGGCTGGAAATGAACTCTGAAGGCCGCCTGGTTCACTGCCTTTCTCAAAGAAAGGCAGCTAAAACCAGGTTGCTCAACACCTCATCCATTTAATTTTTTAACTGACCAAGGTGAGATTTCACAGCCTCTTGGGGCCTCCTCAGCCTCTGCTCACCAGGCAAGTGCTTCAGCCCCAGCCATCTCTGCAGGGCTTTGCTGATCTGCATTTGCAATGTCTTTCTTGCAAAGGGGAGCCCAGCGCTGGGCACAGAGGTGGGCTCAGAAGATACTAAACAGACCAGCCCTTCTGCAGTCTGATCCTTTTCAATTTGCATCTTCCACAGCAGCAGGTGAAGGCACACAGAGCCTTCCAGGCTCAGCTTTCACCCTGACTGCTCAGGAGCTGTGCCTGCATTTGCTGTGACAAGTGATACTCAGATTTCTGGCAGCAGAAGTTGTCAGCTTTCCAGTATTGCAGTTTTTTAGGTCTTAGGACTATCAGGCTGTCAATGCCATGGGCTGCTGACCTAACAAGATTGTCAGGAGATGTCCCCACTGAATCCTTCCCCATCATGGTGACTTCCTAACACATTTTTCTTTGGCTTCAGGTTGCTTAACAGAGCTGAGAACACTTCCCCAAATAACAAGGGTAACAATGACAGCAACAATAGCAGCAGACGGAAAGAAGACTCATGCAATCAGTCAGGGAGGAAATTAGGACACTGAGGTTGGGAACTAGGGGTAAGGGGGAATGCTGCAACTGACAGGAAAGTAGACTGAAAAGATTTTTTAGGTATGTATACAAGAGGACTCAAGAATATCCCACCTGAGGCTATCTGTCAGGCCTCCTTCTGAGATGGCTTCATTGTCAGCCCAAGAGACAATGCTTTTTGAAAACCAAGACAGCACATACACAGGAAATTCATAGTTACACACCAGGTGGAATCAGGCTTAGAGAAAAAGAAACACATATTTCTTAGACTATCCAAAAGAGTTGCTTCAATTTATATGTAAGCCAGCACAGTGTAGGTACAAAAAATAAAAAGAATAAAACTGACCTAGAACTGCAGTAGACTGGTTAACTATAAGCCAAATTTCTGTTTCTCCAGAAGACACATCTGTAATCTCTATGTGCCACAGGTGGAAGCATGGGGATTTCTGAAAACATTATTTGGGGATTATTTTAAGCTTTTTCTTTCCAAGTTGTAGTAGCTTGGCCCCTGCCTGGACAAGGAAAGAAAAATGGTGCTTTCAGAGGCTTTTTTTTTCACACTGAGATTTGATCTGCCTGTAACAGCATGCTATTGCATGCTATCAATAAAGTCAGCTAGCAATGTGATCATCTGGAATCAGGAGACCAGAATTATTTTTCCTACTATGCTGGTGAGTTTGGATTAGACCTTGAATATATTACTGTATCCCTCTGAGCATGTTTCCCAGGGAGACTGGACTTTCCATCCCTGGAAATTTCCAAAGCCAGGCTGAATGGGGCTCTGAGCAACCTGGTCTAGTGGAAGGTGTTGGAACTGGAAGGGGGTTGGAATTGGATGGTCATTAAGGTCCTTTCCAACTCTAAGGATTTTGTGATTCTAAAACGTCATTATTCTGTCTTCTTTAGTTTTCTGTTTTGCTGTGTGAGTAACAGAGTTGTGGTAGCTCCAAGGATTTACAGCAGGTCTGGCTTTGATCTGAGATCCAGATTACCACAGCTGGACCCGAGCATCTATATTTGCTCTAGGTCTTGCATCACCCTGTTCTTGCATGCTGTAGTGCTCCTCATGATGCAGGGGTTTCAGACTACACACAAGCACTGAACTTTTCTTTTTTACCTGAATACCCTCATCTTCTACCAGAGTCTTTTCCTGGGATTGAAAGTAAAAATTCTCCACTAGCTGAAAATATTTCCTAGTTTTTCTCTGCTGATTTATGCACAAGGTGCCTGGTCAGAAGGCTTCTTGACATTTTAGTAGATGAAATTCGAATCATCTGATCCCCGTCTGTGCTTTTAATTCACAATCTGTCTCTTTGGCTACATCCTGATTAATGAAATAAACAGGACCAGAACAGCACAGGACTGGGGTCCCAGCGTTGTTTGAAACACAAACTTATATTTTCCTGCATTCTCCACTTTCACAGAAAATGGTCAGGTTTGTCCAAGGAACAGTGTGAACCAAGAAATAGTTTGGATGAAGACACACATTTTGGAGAAGGGAATTTAGACCCATATACGCAATCTGCTGTGTGCCAGCTATCTCCACAGCCAGTTTGTTAGCAGAGACATAGGCTTCCATATTTCACCTGGCTTGAATTTTGAATTGCATCCTTAAAGCATTCTAGGAATGCTGCTGCCTAATTTTGACAGCCATAAAAGATTTGCCCATGAGGGAAGGGCTTCCTGGAATTCACATTTGGGAGAAAAAAAACCTTTCCAAATATGATCTCCCATTCCTAATAACACAAGAGATGAATGACTAGTGCACTTTCCATAGAAATATTGCTCTCAGATCCTCCAAGCATGTCTGAAAAACTCCCTTGGTCTTCCTATGAGATCTGTCCTTTCACAAAATGGAGGCGGCCACAGAAAGAACCTTAAGGAAAGCACAGTGCAAAAGAAAAATATAATTATTGTTGAACATCTTTTAGATTTATATCAAAATCTTGGGGTTTTATAGGAAAAGGAGGTGAGAGGCAGGGTCACCACACAGCATAGTACAGAAAATATTTGCACTGGCTTTACACCTGTGTATCTCCACTGAGTTTTGCTGATCTATTTACAGAAAAAAGAAATAAGATTCTGGCCTAGAAAATCAAACATCAAGAACAAAACTAGAGGGAAAATTTGCATTTTGTTTTTCACTCTCCCAACTTTTTTCTTAATAAAGCTTCATACTATAAAAGCAACAGAAATACAGATAGCACATTAAAAATGCTTCTCCATATCAGGAAATTATGTTCTTAAAGCAATTTTGGATTCCCACCTGTCTTTACAATGGAGCGTTGAATAGCTTGTTTGTTCTGAATCTATTGTACAAACTATTAAAAAGCCAATAAGTCCAAACTACATATTAAATATGAATTGAGTTTAGGAACTAAAATCAGATTAAGAGGAAAAAATTCTCTTTTTCTCTGAAATTATCTTAAAGGTTTTAGTGACATTCATTTTATTTTCTCTATTAATTTTATTGAGAGACAATTTTGGTAGGTTCTTTTTTTTTGCCAGGTTTCAATATTTCATGACAGTTGGCAATCTTTTTTTGACATAGTGGTAGGATTTGATATGACCCCCCAATACTTAAAAGCCAACTTTATTTTGGAAGCAGTAGCTGCCAACACTTTAAATAGACATGCAGTCCTGATATATTATACCTTTCTTGTATGGGAGCAAAACATGATGCGAGGTGAACCACCAAACTCTTTGCCTTGTTTTCACTTGAATAAAAGCCCCCAAGGGAGCAACTATCTTTTTATCTTTCCTTTGTGTTTATTTATGCATTTTCCTAGTGCTACCATAGGAATACAGGCAGCAGGTGTTACAGCACAGCTGGAAAGGATATCACTGAGGTCACACAGGACATTTTGGGGTGCTACGTAGTAGCAGGGCCTCTGGCCAGACAAGGGAGAAGCCATGTGTGAATTGCAGTCTTTCAACTCCTGGTCCTAATGGTCTGCTTTCCACATTCTTCCTCTAGCCCAATTTGTGCAAGGGTGTATATTTAAAGAGCTGCTAACAAGTGGCTTATGCTACCTTTGCAGAGGCCTTGGCGTACTCCTATCATATTTTTTAAGGTGCACATCCCCTCCATCAAAACAAGATTTTTCCAAGATTTTGGAAAAAAAGGATATCTGGAGAAAACATTTAGGCCTTTTGTCTTTTAAGAAAGTAAAAGACTCTTTCCAGTAAGCCATTATTTCCTTGTTCCTGATGCCTTGGGAAGGTTGACCTGAAACAGAGACTGGGCAGAGCTACAGAATAAAGTAGGTGTTTATTGAAAGGCCTCCAGGATCCACCTTGGACACAAGAGCCTGACCCAGGCTACACCCAAGGTGGACTAAGAATGGTAACAAAATGACTAACCGGTCATGAGATCTTACATTTTTATAACGTTTGGTCCATTTGAATACTGCGGTTTAATTGTCCAATTACAGCTTCAGGTTATGAGGTCTAATCCTACTTGTTTTCTCTCTTCAGTCCACCATCATTTATGCTGTTGGGCTGAAAGCTGTCCTTAGTCTTCAACAGGAGAAGTCTACCTGCTCTGTGAAGAGAGCTTACTAGCACTTAATATGAGGCTCAAAACTACATCCAAGCAGCACAGAGTCTGAAAACATGAAAGCTAAAACTTAAGGCATCATTCCTACTGAATGGAACATTAGAGAGCTGTCTGAATATTAGTTTTAGTGTTACTCATAATAACTGGATTCCATTTAAGACCCTAACACAGCTGACCTGACAAAAACAGCTATTAGTGCACATCAGTCCCATGTCTACAGCAATGCCTTCTATTTGTGTGTCACAGCTTCTATCCCTGATTAACACTGTACTGACTGTACTTCAGGTCGCTTTTATAAAATAGGGAAAATGCAGTTATGCCCATTTTTGCACTGGAGGTGAGCATAGAAACACTGCAATGACTTACTTGAAAAGTCTGTGCCCCAGATAGGAATCACACTCCAAAATCTAAATTGCAACACTACAGTAATTTCCTTCCCTATTCCATTAAACAAAATTTGCCTAAATTTATGTAGCACCAGATGCTCTGTGCACAAGGGTAGTGTTGCATCAAAGATTTTCCCTCTGCTAGTGACAGACTATGAAAGGTGAAGGAGTCACCTGAGTTAACATCAGTGATCTGTACTACAGATGTGTACTATGTCTGATCATGATAGTGCCATTTGAGATCCAGAGTCTCACAGTCTGGCTTTTAGCATCTGGTCTTGAAGACTGTCAGTCTGTGAAGTACTGTCTGACTTCAGACTTTGTTGTGCAATTGTTCAGACACCTCAAGCCATCTCATGTGGCACTAGAAACCTGTTCGTAGACAAAAAAAATCAAGATCTATTTTGGATCCAGCCAGCCCCAGTGCTTTAGTTGATGCCGAGTCACACAAGGAAACAATGCCTCTCTTTCACACCTGGCTAGTCTTGTCCCTTTTAAAGCCATGTTCACTGCCTACTCTTTGCATGGTCAGCAATTTCCTACTCCAGTAATCTTCTAATATTCCTCCTTGCATTGCTATAATGGTTATCTCCAACTGGTTAAAAAACCTCATTTCTATGATTTTATGAGATGCCATTTGAAGGAGGTCAGAAGAAGGAGTTCTCATATTTATTATTAGTAACAGGCAATTTAATTTTTCAGTTACTTTACCTCCTTTAGCATCTCTTGCCTTAAGTTTAAGGCAGCTGCTCTGGGAGGTGTTCAGCTGTATGAATTATAACCTGACTTTGAGCAGGAGGTTTAAGTACACAAAGTGAGTCATTTGATTGATGGCTCGTTTGATCAGCTCTGCAGACAGGGTCCTTGCTCTGCTGCAAACCTGACTGCACAGTCAATACTGCAGCATCCCTGGCTGGCAGGAGGATTCAGGGTCAGTAACTGTACTATAATAAAATCTGCATCACTGTGAGCTGGTGTCTTGTATCTTGACTACCTCCTCCTCTCAGCTGCGCTTCTTTGTCCATGTAAGAAGTCCAGGTCTGGGGGCTTCCTTATTGTCCACCATTCCTCTGCTCAAAACAGTCTGTCCCCTGTCAGAAAATTCCTGAGGCCTCTTGTCTCCAACCAGGAGACCAAGAAAATGTCTCTGTTGCACTGCTCCATTTTCACAGAAGTGAATTTAACCTCAGAGAATGTCCCTGAGCTTGAACATAATGGACAGTGCAAATATCACCAGTGAGAGTTGGTCTACTTCTTTGTTTGCTTTTTGATGAAAGAAAACTGTCTGAAAAAGTTATGTCCTTTCTGTTTTTCATATGGTAAAACTTACTATTCAAAAAAAAAAGTGACACGTGAATCATGCGGAGAGCTCAGCTATCAAGGAAATCATGGTGCCCCAAGGGAAAGTGGATAGAGGTGAGGACACCAACATGAGGAGGAGTGAAAAGCTCTGGACTACCTTTTTGGGATTCACCATAGCAGCTTAGATAGACATAATCCAATGCCAAGCCTGAAAGGAGCTTGTGGTGGTGTGGGTGTCTGTCTCTTTTCCCAGGTAACAAAATACAGGATAAGAGGAACTGGCCTCAAATTTGCCCAAGGGAAATTTACCTTAGATATTTGGAAAAAAATTCTTCATGGAATGAGTTGTTAAGAACTGAAAAAAAGCTATCTTGGAAACTGATGGAGTTGCCACCACTGGATGTGTTCAAAAACCTTGTGGGATTTGGCATTTGAGGATGTGGTTTAGTGGTGAACGTGGTGGTGGTGCTGTTGATGATTGGACTCAACGATCTTAAAGGTTTTTCTGACCTTAATAGTTCTGTGAGTCTATGAAATATTTCTGAACTGCAATAGTTTGAGTGTCTGTTAGAATGAAATGTTTGGATGTGAGGTGGATGGACTTCAAAAGCAAAGTTTCATTTGTACTCTGCCAAATTCACTCAAAAGGTCTGTTCTCTGGCCTCCAAGACCCCTGATCCCACCAGCAGATTTTGTGGAAAGGCAACATTGACCTCTCCAGAGGAAGATGTGAGTAGGAATCACTTAAACCAACTGAAAGCGTTCAAGTCCATGGGATCACAGGATTTTCAGATTAGGGTGTTGAGAATTGGCTGATGCCATTGCCAAGACCTTTGTCATTGTTTTTGAAAGGCCCAGGGGAGTCGTGGAATCACTGTATACATGGTATCTGGGGACAAGGTTTAATGATGAACCCCTTGGCAGTGCTGGGTTAATGGTTGGACTCAATGATCATGAATGATTTGGAGTGATGGTGCTTGTCTTCCCAAGTAACTGGTATGAGTGATGGAGAGCTGCTTCCCCGGGCACAGCTGAACACCTGCCTGAACTTGGGAAGCAGTGAATGAATTCCTTGTTCTGCTTTGCTTGTGTGCTTGGCTTTTGCTTTACTTATTAATGTGTCCTTATCTCAACCCACAACTTTTCTCACTTTTACTCTTCTGTTTCTCTTTCCCATCCCACAGGGAGCAGGGGAGGACTGGAGCGAGTGGTTATGTGCTACCTAGTTGCCAGCTGGGGTTAAACAGCATTATATAAAACACATATTATTATATTATATTAATGTGGTTATTTCTGTATTCTGACAGTGTATTTGTTATGAATACCTCACAGGTACTATGTTCTATATATGTTACATGAAGTTCATAGCAGTTCATCTGCAAACACTAGAGCAGAGGCTTTTTATAGATATCTACAAAAGTGTTTATGGAGTTGGCTATTACATAAAACCACCAGCAACAGCTTCTTGGAGAACCTAGTTCTGTCACTGCATGTTAAGAAAGATCTGAAAACTGCATGGAGCTCCTCAGGAGACACAGGCCTCGTGCTGCCTCCTCCCTGTTCCCTGATTACATTTAGACAAGAGGTAGGGGCTCGGAGAAGGCTCTGCTGAGGCTGAGGAAATTTGAACAGGCAAGAGAGGTAAAATGTCACCAGTCTTGAATGACACCTAAAAACAAGTAACAGGAATGAGATTTTGGAGCCACACACCTCAGTCTCACTTATTCCTTGTGCTGGTTGTCTGCATCCATGCCCAGGTCAAGCCCCCAGGCCAGGAAGATGACAGATAGTTTCATTACTAAATCTTCCATTATACTCTTCCCAGGACCAGCCCCATGATTTCTTTCCAGGCTGCACTTTTCCAGCCACTCAAACACTCTTTTAGAGCCATGTTTTGAGTCAATTCTCAGTTAGCAGCTTCTTGTGGAGTTTGGTGATGTCATTGGGTGAAGTATCTCTCTCCACAAATAAAGTACTATTCATTTGTACCAAACCTCTTTATTATCACTGGAATCTGTCCCACACGCTAATGCAGAACAGAGAGGTCTGAGTCAGAGCAAAATACTCTCAATATCACAGATTATTTCCCCATGGCGCAATTTGTCAGAAACAGACATGAAGGTTGTGATCCACATTCATTCCTGAAAGATCATAGCAAGGGAGGGTACAAGAAAGTAATTTCTGGAATAAGGAGCAGGAAAAGGGTGAAAAGAGCAGGATAAGCAATTCTCAGAAGCTCTTTGGAAAAGCATAAACAATCTGGTAAGGGGGAGGAGGTGTGGGAGTTTAGCAGAAGAAAATTAAAAGGATAATTAGAAGAGAAAAAAATGCATTGCTGAGAACATTTTAGCTGGTGAAGCCAGGGATTTCAGATGAATTCACAGCAGACAGATGGTAAAAACAGGGAAAAAACCACCAACCAACAGCACACCCTATGATCAGTTCCTTAGCATGAATATTAGGGGGATTTAGTTAGGGATAGGGAATAAGGAGCTGGCAGCCTTAACACACCATTATTTTGTTTTGTATGTTTGCAACAGAGGAAGAGGAATCAGAACAACTAGAAACAAAAGCCAGAGCCCCGGTTTGTTGTGGGGTGTGAGCTGGAGCAGTCAAATAATCCTCACCATCCACCTAGATTGGTATTTTCGCTGCAGTTTTCACATTTGTGTGTGACTGTAGTTGGGAATTCCCTTTTTTTCTTGGACACAAATATCTTTGGGCACCAGGGAATTTAATTGATGAACAAAATGGATAAATAGACAAGTCTTTTTTGCCCTATCAATAATCAATGTATCAAAAAAAAAAAAAGTGAAATTCAAGAAAAAATTTTGGCAAACTCAAACACATCAATCCCTGATTCTCTGATAACGTCAGATAACAGAAGCTATAATAAGCAAAACAAGAAAGAAGGAAAATCATCTCCCCAGTGACTAAGAAAGCACAGATCTTCCCAAGGCAACAGAGCGAAGGACAGAGATTTAAAAGCTGCTCTGACTGCAATGCACCTTTGTGGCATAGGGCAGAGACCAAGAAAGCAAAATTGCTTTGGCTCAGCACCACAAAATGCTGTTGTCTTGCTCTGGATGCAAAAATGACCCATACAAACCAGCTTGGAGGTCCTTTTGCAGTGTTCTCCAGAGCCCCGCATCTGTGTCGCAGCTCTCTGGGGGCAGGTGGGGTGTCCCCATGACATAATCTTTAGCAGAGATGCTTCCCTTTGGGTTGTTTCTCTTTTTTTTTAGTAGTTAAACTGAGATACTTTACACACAACCAGCTTTCTTGAGGGATATGCTTACAGAGGTGACTTGTTACTCTTATCTAGTCTAAAGCTGGGCTCAACCTATTCCCAAGATGAAAAGAACCCTCATGTAGACTTGAAGAGGCCCTAAAAATATGAAACATTTCATTAGAAAAACCATTTCCCACTGAAATTGCTATCAGAGGATGCATTGATTCAATTGAGGGAAGAACCACAGTGTTTATAGCCCCCAAACCTGCTAATACATGGGGACATCTGACTCATGAGGATAGCAACCAGAGGCAAGCTACTCACACACCTTATTTTTCATGGAATCATAACGCTGGACAGCACAGATGAGGCCAAATTGACTTTAAATAGAGAAGCTTTTTTTTTTATGTAAGGCCAAATCTTTCAGGTAATTTTGCTAATTTCAATGATAATTTAAATTTGCACTGTCACGTTAGTTTGGGATGTTTTTAATAGAGGTACTATTGAAAAATAAAGGAAATTAAATGAGAATGAAATAAAGAAGTCCCCTGCCTTTGTGATTCCTCTAGTGGATTCTCTCTCATGAAGATGACTTGATTTTGAAGTATTATAATTTGCATATTATCAGTTCATGCCTGGTTGGAAACAGGTTATATTTTGTGTGTTTTGATTTGGTTTCTTTTCTTACTACTGAGGTACTAAAAACTGTATAAAAAAAACAGAAAATGGATTTTCACAAGCACATCTTTCACAGATAAGTGGGAGATCAGTAGGCAGTAATCCATCCTAGCCATGGACGTCCCTGTTTCCCCTCACCCCAAGTGGGGCTGCCCGTGAACAGTGAAGCTCTGGACACAATCATGGCTACAAAGACTACCAACTCCAGGAGAGAGCTGCAGCCCCCCAGCCCTGGCCAGGGGGAGACTCAGAGGCCTGGCAGGCTCTCCTAAGACCATTTTTGCATATAAAGTCCAAGTTGTCCATAGGTTTTTCAGAATCCCTCAGAAGCAGATTTCCAGCCTTCCCACTCCCTCCAGGACTCCCAGCAGTTCTACCCGTGCAAAAGGCTCCAATAAACATCACCAGCTGTGGAAAGTTTCATATAACTTTATAATATATCTTTGACCTAGACCATGTTCCCTCCAAACCTCTTCGTCTCCCAACTATTGGATGCTCCAGGACCCTTTTTGTGCTGCCCAAAGTTATAGTAAAATGATTCGGAGGACCTGAAACTGAAAGAAATGTCAGATTATGGTGGGTAACACTGTTTCACTGGAAGTACAAACCTCCTTTCAGAAGAATTTCTAAAGAATAAAAGTCTCCATTTCACCCTGGCACGAGGCCTGGCTTTGCAACAGCCACTTCCATATTTCACTTGCTTCTTTTCAGAGGTTGCGATTCCTTGATAGATCAGAACTTGCATCATTTCATCTCCCACTTAACTAATTTGATGAGGATCTCTTTCCCATCCCGGTGGCAAAACTTCTAAGGTGGCAATTTAAGCATATTAAAAGAAAAATTTAATCCAAAATTTTGATTTGTCAAATTTAAAGTCCATTTCCATTACATTTAATAACTTCAGCCTCTCTTAGTTCATCTGTACTTATCTGCAAGTCTGCATGGCTGGGTGGCATTAGAAATAAGAAGCTTATTCATAGTAGGGTGCTCTGCCTATGAACTTTTTCTTAGCTCACAGTAGAGATAAAGAATATTTGCTCAACTGTATATCATTTCATAATCACATGAGTGGTGGGCTCTTCTGTTCTTATAAAATCATATCTCACACTATCAGCCACAGACCTTTCAAAAAATACCAAAAAAGACATAATTAATTCAAACAGAGTAATCATTAAAGTACGAGGATAATCAGAGACATGCTTTTTTGTTTCCCTCCAAGCACACATGAAGTATGAGATCCAAGTCACAGGTCTTGTAAGGGACTACCTCATGCATTTGTGGAGAGGAGGGAACTTGCTGCATGAATTCTCACCCTTTCTCTGCAAATCCGTGCACAAAGCACTTGGGTCTGAAGGCCTGAATCGTGATGTGCTTCACCACACCACAGAAAAGTAGGCGAGGAAGGGAGCCTGAGGGAAAAGCTCTGTAAGGACTGACACTGGCATAGCTGGGAGGGAGCAGGCTGGGTGGCTTCCTCTTGGGCTGGCAGCAGGTGCTTCAGTTCTGGAGGATTTAAGGAGTGACTGGGAGGGGGGGAAAGTGAGAGAAAGCTTCCACGCAATCCTGCAGCATCTGGTGCTTCCCAGCCTGTGGAGTCAAGGAGAGAGCACGGAGCCCTTGGAGCTGGTGTGGGAGCAGGTGGGGGAAGGTGCTGCTGTTATTTGCAGCAGACGTTCCTTAGCAACAACCTCGAGCAGATGGAAGGCCGGGTACCACTGCACAGAGCCTCCATCAGCAGCCCCTCAACCTCCTCAGCCTCTCCCCGGGCACTGGGGGGTGAGGCAACACAGCAAATTCTACCAGAGAGCTTTTCTCCAGACAAAAGGAGGATCACTTTTACTCATGCCAGTTTGAAGCCTAAAGAGATGTGAGCAAATTTCATTAAACAAGTTTGATAAATACCAATAATATTTTTGTAAATATACAGCAGTTGTTACATACACACATACATATAGACATACAAACATATTCTGTTACTATAACTGAGTAACTTGGATTTCTAGAAATGCTGAGAAATCTCAGCATTAAATTTAAAGAGCATAAATTTGATTACAAATATCTTTAGGTTATACTGAACCACACACAAAAAAACCCAAAAATCAAACAAAAAAACCACCAGGTCTTAATCTGTATCTGAAGTAAAAGGAAGATATCAGGTCCTAACCTGTCTGAAGTAAAATACAAAGTGATTGATAATCCACAGTTAAAAAGGTTATTTGAAAATGGGCGGTTACAGATGCAGAGGATTTCAGAGAAAGTCTGCATTGACAGATGGATGTATTACCAAATTAAAGAAAACAGGAACCTTCTGTGCGATAACTAATTAATCTTGTACATGGAGAATGTGGAGAATCATCAAAGTTGAACATAGCTAACAGCAGAGGTGGAGCCTCCTGCAGAGAGTGTCCATAAAGCTATAAAAAATACCACCAACTTCTGCATGCATTCCTCTTTTCTTCAAAATCGGGTGTGAAGAACTGAGCACTTTGATATCTTCTATTATGATATTGCATATGTAAATATTGTCCTATCATTAAAGGAAGAGGAATTCTACTGCTTGTATTTGATCTGCCTACACGCCCTTGAGGTTTGGCTGTAATCTGCATACAAAAGCAAGGGGGGAAAAAAGTACAATGGTCATAAAATTTCATGGTCAATAAACAGTCATAATTGTCTCTAGGGGAAAGGACAAAAGTTCTCTTTTGTTTGTACATAACAAGAAGTATTGGTATTTCTTGTGTCTTCTGAGAGGTAGAAACACATTTATGGCCATATTAGAATTATGTTGGTAAAACTCATGCCTTCAATTCCTCTTTTCTATTAATATCACCATCGACAAAAATCTGATAGATTAATTGACTTATCTTCCTTGATTACCTTGATTAATCAGGACCTAGGTGAACCTTTTAAAGACTTTGGAATAGCTCTGTAGCCAGCAAAAGCAGATAAACACTTGATTATGTATTCTGGTGAGTCAAGCTCACCCATATGGGATCTCATCTCCATTTCCCTTCCGCTAATCTACCTCTTAGCAACATTTTAGCAATTCCTGTGGGTGATACATCAATGAACAGAAATTGGAAAATGGCAGATGAGTCTGAACTTACTTCCATTAAAGACAATGGATGCTTTATTCCATTAACACCAAGGACACCAATCTGAACAATAATGGTATTAAATATTATTTATTTGGCAACGGCTGGACAAAAGGAGAAGAATTCCTTTCTTTTTTTTTTTCCTACCGTAGAAGTATAGATTAAAAAAAATGTAACCAAAGCAAGCAAGGCTGAAGTTTTCTGTCTAATCAGAATTCAAGAATTATCCAAAATTGTGCAATTTTGAGGAGACTGTTAATTTTCCAGGCTTCTCATAGGTACTCTACAGATTTGTCTAATTTTAGCCTTTCAGCCCACTTCATTGTCTACCAAATTTTCTGATAACTCCTTGTTTTCTGACAGCTCAACTACCAGACAGGACAAGATCTGAGCATGGAGTTGTGTCATGGATCCTCAAGAACCAAAACTCCCTGTGTGATAGCTACCAGACCATCATGCTCTCAGGCTTTCCAGGATTTCCCCAGCTCCAAAGTTAGGGCTTGATACCCTCTCACAGATAATTATCAATTGTTATTTTTCCCCTAGAGATGCAGTAAAACAAAATTTCAGAATATCAGATCTTAGATGACTGACTTCCCTACCCAGACTTCTCAATCCAAAACCTGAGGCCAGAGTGAACCAGATTTGGCACATGGGCATCATTTTATTGTGGGTGTTGCCAGACAAGTGTCATCTCATGGTCTCATACGTGGTCATTTCTCAATTTCCAATTGCTGCCCTATCAGGTCAATTTCTATTCAGTATAAAGTGGGCTGGACTAAACCAGGGGTATTTGCATCCATGTGCGTGTAATCCGTTTGTTTGTTTGTTCTGCCCTATAACACTTACAGAGGTTTCATAGACTGAAGTACAGATCTCAGGTAAGATGGCCCCAGTCTGTAGCCAACAAGCACTACTGTCCCACACCACTGTCCCACCACACCTGGCCCTGCACAGGCTGGCAACACCCATCACCTGATTGTGCCGAGTCTGTGCAAACTCCCATCGAGTTCTCTGTGGACTGGAAAACAGCAGCTTTAGCATCTCACTAGATTCCTAACTGCTTTTGTGTGAAATAAGTTTGATTTAAACTGATGTAGGACTGTCCAGGTAGGGATTTGCTGTACTTTTGTTATGTTGATTGATGTCACTCCTTAAATAATAACTGCAAGTACTGCAAGAGGGCAGGCGAAGGTAAGATAAGGCAAAAAAAGAGAAGTATTATTACTGTTGCTGTAATTCCAGCATATTTGCCAGTCACAATCTTTTTCCAATCAGTAGCAGAAATTACAAGAGACCATCTTTCAGCAATCTGCTCTAGTGGAAGGTCCTTGCCCATGGCAAGGGACTTGGAACTTGGGGATCTTTAAGGTCCCTTCCAACCCAAACCGTTCTATGATTCTATGATCTTCTTAGCCGCTATAAAGCAATAGTTCTCAAAATGCAGTATATGGGCAGGAACTGAAATTAGTAGGCAATCCCCTACATGACATCCTTGCCTCTCAGCTGCTGCCAGCATGTCCATTTTCTTGATGTTTAATTAGGTAATTTAAAATAGCTTCTCCCATTCCTTTTCACACACACAAAGCAAAAGCCATTACTGTTATTTCCAGTGTTGTATCCTTTATTACTTTATCCTTCATCAGGGCTGATTCTCTTACCTGCTAGGAGAGCCAGCTTCAGGTTTCATAGTATATCCCTTTTTTATGCAAAGCATTAGCAAGAATGACATTTCAGCACTGATCCTGAGAAAAGGACATTGCAAAGTGTCTTCATGGTGAGATAAATTCAGTGTAGCATGAATAAAAATTTCCAGTGTATTTATATTCTGATTGCATACCTAGTTGGAAATCTAGATAGCTTGTTTAAATCATCAGTCTTCTGGGTTCAATGCCATGGAAATTGGAAAGAATTTCTGCTTTTCAGGACCTCCTGTACTGTATCTTGTAGAACAAATTTGAATGTGCCTATGACCAGAGCAGAGAAATTTGATTATGACACTTGTTTTTATGGATTGCATCACTTTTCAAAAGGCATTGACTTTTCCAGGCTTCAGTTCAGCAGGTTATGTCATTTGACTGCAGAATAATTAGTTTGAAATACATTGGGTTTTTTCTTTACTTCTGTTTGAGTTTGGGTTCTTTGTGGTTCTGGAGGGTTTGGGGGGGTTTTTTTTGAAAAAGGCTCATATGAGCTTTTTTATAAAGGAGCCATAATTTTTTGTACAATTTACTACAGTCTTATTGTTAGTGTTATAATAATAATAATTATTATTATTATTAATAATAATAATAATAATACTTCTGTTTTCCACTCATAAAAGTAATAACTTAGAAAACAACCCCTTACTTTGTCTTGTGAAGATTCATCCTATTATAGTCATTCTATTATTCTGGCTAATCCCTAAAGACAAAGGAAATTTCCTTGCCAATAATGAACATATTAAATAGCAAATGACACATTTCTGGTGCAATCATTGAAATTGTCACCAAGCACACAGATGGTGACTGGGGGGACATGAAAACCTTGATGCAAATTCCTCTAACACACCTTTTGATTTACTGTGATTTCAATATGGTTCAGACATTGCCCAGTCATTATAGGATACACAGATACAGTGCTGAGGCTTAAAGGAACAACTACAAAACAAACTTTTATACGTAACTCTGATTTTGAGGTAGGAAAGGTTATAATCTCAAAAACGTTATTTAGAAAAGGCTTTCAATCACAATAAAACCTAAGATAGAAGAGGTAATTCCTGATATTGCAGAGTTATTTCATTCCATTTTAGTTTTGGCACTGAAAAATACCATGATATGAAACTCACTGTCATACTCCTAAGGATATTTAAAAATAGCTGTCTTTTTGTGTGTCTTCATGGCATTTCATTCAATATACCTTTTCCTGGTTTTTTTAGTTTTAAAAGTTGTCTGGTAATAAATATTTTAGCTGTTCTGTCTCACTCTTATTTAAATTCTCCTGGCACTTCTGAAGAGCTACTTCCTGTAGGAGTGAGAGGCAGTTTTCATGCCAGATTGCCTTACAATTTCGCAGCGACAGCTCCACCTCTCCTTGTTTTCCTTGCTGGAATTAATGTAATGCCATTTTCATGGTACAGGGGCAGATAGCAGCCTTCCCCTTAATTCTTATGTATCAGCATCATCTCTTGTACAAGGTAAAGAACAGGACCTTGGTGAAGCCAGCACACAGAGGCTGGTGGATAAATCACCTCAAACTCTCCAGTCAGTTTGTGGTGTACTCTGAAAGAACACTGCACCTAAACAAGAGTTTCTCAGCATTGATTTGTCTGGATACCAGCACAACTGTAGGTCCATTCTGAGCTCTGTTCTGGACAATTTATACATATAAGTTGAGTCAACACCCCATTTCTGTACCCTCACTCTCTTTCCTTAAAGCAAATCTCCATGCTCTGGTCCAGGCCTCCCACTGTCAAGAACGCAAAGCTGTGTCTTCATGAACATCATGCAGCCATCACTGCTAACCCAATGCTTTCTCCACCTGCACTTACATCACCAATTTGTGTCTGATCAACATTAATGATCAAGCAGGTCCTTAGACCTTTTGCATTTCACTGTCAATGGCACACTCACCATGTTTGCCAAACTCTGAAATAAACTATTCCAGACTCTTCAACTGCCTGTCTGTCTGTCTCTTCAGTAGCAATAAGGTCATTCTTAAAAATAAAGAAATACAAATTCTTTTTAGTAGAAGGAAATGACATTTATTTTTTGCATGTTTAAGTAAGCTGCATTAAAATAAGATGAGGACCATGACAGGAGATAACCAAAGATTGTAAATTTAGGTTGACACTTTGTCCTTAACTTGAACTGTTCAACAAGAAAGTGTGTAGTGAAAACAAAAATTTGGCCTTAAATCAGATTCTTCTGGGATATGTCATTCTGCTGTATGCTTAATATATTTTTGGATACATCTTGAGCACCCTGCTGTAGGATACAGGATCACTGGTAAAACAGGACTGCTGTAAGACCATCATTGGGGATCTGAGTCCCTTAGACCAGATGTTATAATGTTAAATCACAGCAACAGAGCCCCTGCCCAGACAACTCTGAATTAAATGCCAGAAGGGTCACAACAGATGAGTCATTCAGGCAGAGGAGGGAGGGGTAAGAAGAAAAGGCACTGGCTGAATGGATCTGATAACAAAAAGAATGAAGGTCAAAAGAAAAAGACTTGTGAGTCTTGACAGGGGAGTTTCTCACAAAGGTCAGAGTTATGGGAAAGCACCAGTGAGCTTGAGGAAGAGCCCAAGAGAAACATGAATATGGGGCTGCTTCTGTAACACATCTAGAACAGTATTTTGGGTGACTGAAGTTTTATATCCTATCCAGTTTGAAGCTAAGTGTTCGGAGATTAAAATCATACAGCAAAACCTTTTAAAATATAAAATGCAAAACCACATCAAGTTAGACTTGGGACATTTGGGGAAAAAAAATTGACTCTGAGAAGTCAAGACTGCTTTCCAACCGGGCAGCCAATGAAGGCTCTACCCCAAAACTGGTTCCAGTGAAGCTGAAACTGAACACCTGAGTCGAAGTGGGAAAACCAAGAAAACAAAGGCAAAAATCCAGGTTGCAGAGGGGGTGGCTGCCTAGTGTTAAATTCTTTGTAGGACTCATGATGAGGATGGACTTAGAGGGTATTTAAGGAGGATAAAGCCATGAATTTTGCCATTTGTTATGGGAAACAAACAGCATTAAGGGAGAGGGCAACTAGTGGAAGCTGGCAGATTGTGGGTGGAGAAGAGGCAGGAGCTGACATTGTGATACTGATTGAAAGAGGCTGGGGAGATAGTTCAGTTCAGTTCATTTGGTTCAGTTCAGGCAAACAGGTACTTTGTTTTGGTTTTCTTGAAATAAGAAAAGAGAATCCTGAGGGAAGCACAGAAAGACGTCATGGTGGGATGATGTGGTCTCAGTAGCCTGGGAGATCACTCCTGACAGCAATGACTTACACGGAGAAGAGGAAGGTCAGCTTGTACAGGGTGACAGGCAAGTTTCTTGCTTATGAAAACACGAGCTGATCAAAATCTGGGCAGGAATGTCAGAATGGCTACAAAAGCCTTTAATCTGGGAAAGAGTGAGACCTAAATTTGAACATTGCTAAGGAACTGAAAGTTCAACAGAACTAGGATTATCTGTAGCAAATAATTTCAGATTATTATTTTAGACAGCAACATTAATAGGAACAAGAGATAGACAAGGACCATAAACTGAGAAGAAAAATAGCTTTTTTCCACATTTGTTTATATTTTATTTTTCTTTCCCATTTTTTCTTTTCCTTTTGAAGATATGTGAGATAAAGGAGCAGATAGGTTAATGGGTAAATATCTGCAAGATGGAAGAGTCACTGGGACAAGAAAAGACAGAGTAGGGAAGTGAATTAAATTTTCTACCTTCAGACTGGTGCAAGGAACCTAAATTGAAATTACCAATTTTCTTCATGCTGTGATGAAATGCATAAAGGAAGACCAAATTAGTGTTATCCCCAAGGAACCTCTACTTCAGGTATCATTTAGGCACCAAATAATCCATATGGAAAGGGCATGGTATGGACTCTCCATCCACAGAGACAGACCTAATGAGATCAGTTATGTTGACATGAGAGCCAGGGCAGATGTCTCACCTCATACTTTTCACTGATCACAGCAGCACTTACGAAACTAATGCTCAACTACTTAAAATATTCCTCTGTTTCATTTTTGTATTGGTGCCTTTCTGATGTATATTTTATTCCTTTGAAAGCAGAAGAGTGAGCTAACTAAAGCACACAAAATCCCTTCTGCAGCTAATGTTTTTAATCACAGTTTTCTGGGAAGGTTTATCAGCAATCATGAGTTATTCTGGCTTTTCATTATTCTCCATGACTTGAACACAGTGTTACTGATGTCTTACTAACTTAATTGTGCTTGTTTCCTTATGCAGAATGAATCCTGACTGAAGAGTCAAATGTTCCTGGTACAAATTCACAAAACGCATCAGAATTTTGTCCCAACATCAACAAGAAAAAATAATATTGATTTGGTTTTTAGACTGACTGAGTTTCTTACTATCCTATTTTAAACATGGTAGAAATGTTGCTATTCTGAGCAGATGGTTTATTAAAGTTGGTCGGTAACTTCTTACATTTTGGTGTAAAAAGATACCACCAGTTTAAAATTGTAACTGTAAACCACACCATATTGTGGATAAATTCCATTATGTGAGTTAACTCATAAAGTCTTATTCAATACTTTTTTTTCCATTTTGACCAGAAAGTTTTACCAATGGGGGCTTTTTTTCCATCCATTTAGGCCCAGGTCCAATTTCAAGGTAAGATGCTGGGAAATATTGTATCACCGTGTAAAAAAATTTCAAAACGAAGCAGTAGCTCAGCATGACAAGACAACTTATCAGTGCCCAGCTGGGATGCCAAGAGGAAAATCAAAGCAAGAACTGGTGTCTGTAGGGTCCTGTACATGACAAATGTACATAGTGATCTCAAGAGAAAGGAAGATGAGCTCAGGAAGAGTGTAATGAGCAGTGCTCTGTCTTTAGGAGTCAGCAGCACCAGGAGCAACTGCAGTTCCAGTAAAGCTCTGCTACCTGAAACATTTTTATATTGAGCTGTTGATAATCAATAGCAAGGAGAACTCCTGTTGCTGTCTATTCCACAGGAAAGACACCACAAAAGCCTCCTATGACAGGTTCATGGCTGACAGGGGCTTTGGACACCCTTCTGAGAGCCAGCAAGGAAGGGCAGGACTGCCAGGCTGGGATCCATCGTGCCTCCCCTGCCAAGGAGAAGCTGCATCTTCTGCAGTCTCATGGTGAACAACCCCCATTTCCAATGGAGGGATAAAAGAGGTATTTGACAGGGGCCTGGTCCCATCCGAAGGTAACTCCTAAGGCAGTTGCTGAAGGTCTCGGTGCATGGGTGGGATGTGATTTCAGTTAAAAAGGGCAGAGAGAAGAAATGAAGAGGAGAGAGGGACAGGGATCAGTACAGGTTGGAGTTGTTCACTGGGCCCTTCCTCCTGGGCTATGCTGGTGCAATGAGCTGGCTTTCACAGCCCCACAGTGCAAACAAGAGACAAGAACTGTCATGTATTCCCTGTAAAAGATGTGTCTGATACACCCACAGGAAAACATGTACCAAGTTTCTCAGCTGATTGTCAAAAGGAAGGGGTTCCTGTGCTGACTGACCCAGGAAAAGGGCTGGGGAAGTGTGAAAGGAGGTTGTACCTGGCAGATAGCTGAGTTTTTCATCTCCAGCTGTGTAGCAGGATGACATTGAATGGAGGCCTATACATAGATATCAATAAATAAATCAAAACCACAAACAAGAAAGCTGAGAGTGTTTAATTCAGGCTTGACTGTTACTTTCTTCTCTGTACAATGACTGGGCCATTGTGAGATATAAAGAAACATTGACTCTATTAGGTTTGAGCTATTTACCATATTAATCATAATCCAGATCACCTTTCAAAAAGTAAATAACATATTTAAGATTATCAGTCTCAGTTTTGAGCAACATTTTTCTTATTAAACAAGCACACAGGACTGCCAAAAATCAATAGGAGAGTTAGAGTAGCCTCCCAGTAGAGGGTGTTTGTTATCTCTCGTAAGTCACGGTAAAAGTTGTCAAAGCTGCCACATCATGAGGAAAAGTAATTTTACAGGATTCAGGTGGGCCCAAGTTTCCATCTTCTCACTGTAATACAGTGAATCATGTGTTTCCACTAGCTAAATGAGCCTGCAAGTCTTTCAGACACAGGTGGCCACAGAGTTCAGTGTGTTGATTTCCATTTCCTCAGCCATCTTTCCTTAGCTTTCCTCTTTAGCAATAAAAAATGGAATTCTAATTCTTCATGGGCCATGCAGGTTGGTGTGATGGGGTGGGTGCAACAGCCCCGAGCTGCAGGTGGCTGGCTGACTACATCCATATGGGGACAGGAGGGGATTCTCATTTCAGCTGGCAAGAGGAAACTCAAATGATGTCCAACACATTAATCACCCAGGTGACACAGTTCACTTCCCTCACTGACCCTGTCACCTCAAATAACTGGAAATGGCCATATAAAGAAAGTGAAATTGCTATAGTTTAGATTAAAATTGTCATGTATAAAAATGTTTCCAGATAGTCTGATTTTTCTGTGCAGTTTCATATGTGTGAAACTTTAAAAATTAAGAACTGACACTAAGATTTTTAGGGAAAGGATTTTTTTTGTTGTTTATTTATTTGTTGTTTGTTAAGGGAAGGGGTTTGGTTTCTACCAAAGTGGAAGTTAATTTTAAATTCTTACTTGGTGTGTAAGAGCTATTATTCATTTGTATTATCATAAGGCATTAGATCTTGCAGCTGTAGTGGGAAGATCAGTTGGAACAAAATGAGGTAAGTGGCTATTACAGGTAAATGTTTCTAATGCAAAGGGAAGGTGGTAAAAGCAGAGAGGAATGTAGCAAATGGCCTGTGGTTTTAGAGCATTTTTGTTTCAGAGGAAGAACCCTTACATATGCCCTCTAGATAATAAATTGCTAAAATTATTTTTATAATTTGCAGTGGAAGTTACTGCCCATTGGTGAAAACAAAGCTATATATGTAGAGATGTTAAGGACACTGAGAACAATAATAATAGCATTAAAACGTAAATATGTGGGTTTGCAATGGTACCTGTTGCAGTATCAACCTCAGGCACAGAGGAAAGATACCACTTTTCCTTCTCCTCTACTCCTTAGCTACTACCTGAATGGAATAAAACTGTTCTACCAGTGACTTTCAAACTTCACAATGTACTTCTGTTACCCAGATAAATGGGTTATTATTTTCTGTGTTTGTCTTACTACCTTTGTTATTTCTGACTTGAAGTATGGCTCCTGATGATCAATAGGGCTTCTAATATGCACATACTTGCACTATTAGCAGTAAGACATGCACAGGACTCACAGCTGAGAGTTCACTTTGTTAGCTCTGTTCTCCAGGCAGTTTTGTAACCTTTACTTGTCCTCTGCATATATTTTGATAACTAGTATTGAGTGACTCTCCAAAGTGAATACTGTACCCTGTATAATGAAATTAATCAATAATACCTGCTATCCTTGATATTACATTCTGGGGACACTGAATTGTACATCTCTGGAGCACAGGGTTGCTTTTACAATGTTTTAATATTAATAGCAGGTTGAATTGAAAACCTATTTTTGTTCCATTTTTAATGATAGAAGAATTTCTCCTCATTTAATGTAAAAGAGAACTTCACATTCCATGAAAAGCAAATTATTTGCAGGGTCTTTCTAATTCTGACATGAAATTCTAGGTTTTGATGCAAATTCCCTGTCAGGCCACTGTAAGTGGGACAGTTCACAATCAGGCTAAGATCATTGCAAGCCAACACCAGCTTTTGGTTTCAAGGCCACAACATCTGTGCAAATAATGTGTGGTTGATGCACACCACAGGAAGGCTCTCACTGCAAGAAATCCCTATTCAAGGGAGGATGTGGTCACCTGAGAAAGTGATATGTGGAGCTGTAACCATGGGAAGGGAGCTGCCTCAAGGTCTTCTGAAAGAAGGGAAGGTCTTGGCATGAAAACATCTGCCATCTGATTAGTCAGAAAATCCCATGGGAACTACTTGAACATCTCAAAAAATCAGTCTAGATACAGCCCTACATGATTGTTTCACCAGGACATAATTCCTGTCTCTTTTTCCTCCACAGTCACAGTTGCCTCTTTGTAGCCCACTCTGAATTTGTCTACCAGCAGATAGAGACAATGAACAATTTTCTGAGATGCCATAAATAAAAATTTCCACCTTGGGCTAAACTACTGGCTCTGCGCATCTCTTGAGAGCTCTGCACCGGGTGGAGGTATAGTATCTAGTTCTTCAGGTCAGTATTCAACCATGATAAGCAAGAAATCCTCACTTCCATCCCCATATTCTCTTTCTTATTCATCATATAACACCCAATTGCTGCAACAAGCCATGTTCTTGGGCAGCGGAGCCCTTTTACTGCTTAGTCCTGATTCATCTGTATAGCAGGTCCAGCACACAGATGCAATATGTGCATGTATTTGTACAATCAATGGCTGGAAGGTATGAGATGCTTATGAACAGTACCGATTCAGCTGTCACAGAAAATTATAGTGATTCCCAAGCTATATGTTATACATGTTTTCAAAATACAAAGTTTTTTGGTTTTGTTTTTTTTTTTTAAGTCAGTGATCATGATTCTTTCCAGATAAAGAGGGAAAGGGAGAATCCAGACCTGCTTTTGGGTTATAATATGGCTAGATAATTATGCTACATGTGTCTGGGGTCCTTCTTTGGCACAGATTTGCCTATGTCTGTACTGTTAAACTCTACCAGCCTTGGAAACAGGGTGGGCATCCAAACTTGTTTCTGGGAATGGTCCTGGGTCTGTGATGATTCCCCAACTTGTCCAGGATGCATTTGGGAGAGTACCAGCTGGATGTGGCCAAAATCATAGCAAGAACCATTTAAGAGGACAGTCTATCAAGTTCCCATTGATGGGAATGTTCCCTGGTGCCATTCAATTAATCAGGATAGATGTAGTCCAAAAGTCTGAACTACTTACCATGAAAAGAAACAATAATTCAGTGATGGTGTTTCATGGCCATATGCTGACATCTTTGGAGCCTGGAGAGGAAATGAAAACATCTTAAGGAGAGCTTTGCCAAATGAGAGCTCCAAATCACAATTGCAATAGGGAAAAAAAAAAAAAATCGGCATTGACAAACTGTGGGCAGAATGAAAATCAACAAGAGCGGGAAAGATAAACCCATAGGAATGGGGCATGATAAAACTGCCCTTCCCTTCCTTCCAGAGTATTTCAATAGAAAGGAGACAGGGCGAAGAACCAAAGAAGCAAAATACTCGATTATTTACAAAGTTATGCTGTTTCATTTAAAAAAAATACCCTTTAAATGCTGTGTTTGCTTGACTGGAGTGAAGAGTTAACTACAGCCTGTTCCACAGGGAGAGCTCAAATCAGCTTTCATTTAAACCAGATTTCAAAGTTTGGTATCCTGGACACAGTGATGTGATGAACATTTACAAGAAACAGAAACACTTTGTCAAGAAGTCTTATCAGGATGAGCAAATATGCCGCATACATGCTAGGACCTCGTAAAATTCAAACTTTCCCAATGAAAATGCAATTGTAAATGATAAAATCCTCCTTGGGTTGAACTGAAGAGGCTAAAAAATTATACGTGTTTTAGAAATATCAACTAGTCTTCCCCTGGCACAGATTTAAAAGTAGGATAAATGAGATTAAGTAATCTAGTTGCACATGAGAGGAGACTGTACTGTGATATTTCATTTTACTACTGACTTCAGAACATTTTTTGTCAGACCTCCAGGGCTAGCAAATATCTGGATCATGGGAAGCTACTGCATCAGCAAGGAGATAAACAACCAGGCCATTTCTTGCACTGTAGCTCTGCATAGTATCAGCTACTGGATGTACTTTGAATAAAGCCCCTAAAGGTGAATAAGGAGGGTAAATCCCCTCCTTGTTTATTGGACCACCAGCTGGGTATGATAAATATCTCATCCTACTCTTGATAAATGGAAAATATTTATCTACTGAACACCTCCAACTAAGCATGACAGTGAAAAGAGGAAAGAAAACTGTACACAATAGGACACAAAAGTAACCTGATTGCATCTCAACAAGTTCTCCTCTATCTGAAAGAATACAAAATTTGCTTGATTCCACTGCACATCAGAAATGCCTCACTCGCACTTGTAAGAAGATGTCATAACATGATGTATCTACCCTGTTAGATTTTACCAACTTCCATTCACTAAATAGTGGGAGATGGATAAAGGTCAATTGGTAGCTGAGATAATTGAGTTTAATCATGAGCCACCTAAGTGAGGGAAGACATTACCACCTGGCATTATATAGTAAGTACATTAAACTGACTCTTCTCTGGCCTATAAAGGTCATTGTACATTGTATAGCAAAGGCTGTGCTGTGAAAATGCTAATTGATTTTTAATACAGGCTACTGACTTTCCTGTAGAGGGTGTCAAGTGCCTCTTGGGAGTGCTTACTGACACTCATTCCAGATTCAATCATCATTGTCATCCCATGCCAGCAAAAACAAATGGATATTTGAGGTCTAGTCCAGTAAAGCTGGGAAAGGACTAAGTGACTCTGTCGCTGAATGATTAGATCACCTCTGTCCAACTTGGGTAATATGTTTGATTCTCTTATCCTGAAAGAAAGATAACCCTGCCCTCTTACCCATGGTATTCAGAGATGGAAAGGACAGATTATTACCATTCACAGAACAGGTCTGAGCACTTGGTAGCAGGTCTACAGGGATTTATATTAATTAACAGTGATTAATTCATATTTCAGCTGACTTAACTAAGAGTTAAATAGATCAATACAGAATACATGACCAATCCAAAACAAGTTCTGTAGAGGACTCTGAGGTGATCAGGACTGGACTACCTCAGAGGAGAAGCTGAGGGATGGGCAGTGCTCAGCATGGAGAGGAGGTGGCCTTGGCGCACTTTACAGCAGCTCCTGTGACAAGGTCCTCAGAAAGACGGAACCAGGCTTTTCCCAGCGGTGTGTGGTGGGAGGATATCAGAGTCTCACACTGAATAGAAAGAGGGGTTTTTTTTCCCTGTGAGGATGGCCAGGCAGTGGAGCAGATTGCCCAGCTACATTGTGCCCTCTCATCTTTAGAGCTCTTCAATACCCAAATGGATCAAACTGAGCCATGTTATAGGATCCCATAGTTGACCTTGTTTAGAGAAGGAAGTTTCAACAGAGGTCTCCCGGGGTCCCATTTAACCTGAACACCTGCTGAGCCCATGAAATTGGCACATTGGTGCTGAATACACTCCATTGGTGTGAGCCACATGGGAGAATGGACAGGAATATCCATCATTCTCCACATTCAGCACAGACAGCGTGCAATATGAGCCAGATGTGCTTCCAGCACAAAGCTCAAGCACCTTTGAAGGGGGATATTACATGTTGATATTTTGCCTTCTGAAAAGAAGACAATTGATGATTTTGTCTGGCATCTGTATAGATGTCCAGTAGCTTGCTCCTGACCCTCATCTTCAGTGGCAAGAAATGCATTTGAATTTTACACACAGTTATGAAATGAATGCAAATTTCAAATCTTCCTGGTGCTTGTCAGTTAGAATCAGATGCATTTCTAGGAAATCCTGAAAAAAAGACAAGTTTAAGATTTGGAAAAATGTGGTTGAGAGGGCTGTGGTGTGACAGATTGCCTGGCTCACAAGGGTGGGCTGCAATGACAAAGGGAATCCCTGCCAAGGCATTAGCAAATTTCTGTGTCCATAATTCCCCTCAGTACTAAAATGAATTCTGGAAGGCTGATCATCATTTGTATTAGATCACTACTATGTAGGAACAACAACAATCTATGACAGCAGGGAGACAGAAGTTAATGATGAAAGCACTTTAACAAAAAACTGAAACACAGAAACCAACCAACAAAATCCAACCAACCAACCCCAAAAAAACACCTCACTACAAAAAGCGAAATTTCCCTATTTCAGAACTATGTATTTCTGGAAAAAAACAGCTCCAGAACCTCTTTAAATGGTACTTCCAGTAGTTTAGACAACATTATCATTTCTGTAGAACTTGTCACAGCTTTGCACAAATGCTCAGAATTAAGGGGGGGAAAAAACCACCAGAAAACAAACAAACAAACAAACAAAACTGAAACAAATAAAGCAGATGAAAAAGCAATACCAGGGCTTAAAAGGAGCAGATGAGAACAGAATTTATTCCCAGTGCAATCCAAGCTCCTTTGTCAGATTTAAAGAATTTCATCCAATTTCCCTGTTAATCAGCTGGTGAAGCAGACTCACATTCTGACATGAAGCATAAGATAATGTCAACATTATTTGCAAACTGCTACATTACGGTGACAGCCTAATGTTTATTACTATCAAATTATTGTCATTTTAATAAAAGGACCAAAAGCTTTGGCTTTGCAAAGCAGAGCTCCCAGTCCCACCAGAGCTGTGGAGCTGCTCCCTCTTTCCCTGCGCTGCTCTCTGTGATCGAGCACAGCATTTGCATCTGTCTGCAAAGGCAGCTCTGTGAAGGTGCTAATGAACAGGGCAGGGAATTTTACACTACAAGGCATCTTTTATCTGAATATAACCCTTTGGTTTTTGATAGTTTTTTATTGGGAGGTTTTGACTGGTTTGTTGTCTGGTTTTTTGTTTTTTGGGTTTTTTTTCCCCTGAAGCCTTCCTAGGTATTATCCCAACAGTTTATTCTCCTAATTCCTATTCTCCCTGTGGTGTTTGTGGTTTAGGGGACAGATTCTACTTGACTTCCTCAGACTTTCTCTGCTGTGTCAGTTATGGCACTTGTGAAGTGACATACTGTGAAATTTTAGAAAAGACATCACTGTGCCCCCTTCTAGACCTGCATCTCGTAGTCAAACAATGTAATATTCGCATTACCTATGTTTTTCTAGGGTAAAATAAAAATACTTGATAGCAGGTCTGGGCTAACTCACTCCATAGGATTGCATGCAAACACCCTAATGTTTGTTTTGGCATTGCTAACAAGAGCTGGAAGCTACAGACTACAAAATTCAACCTTAAAATCAGTGATGATACCCTAGAAATAATATTGTTAAGAGCTGGAACAGGCACAATACTTACACAAGGAAAGGAAGGCAGGCAATGTCTTCTGTGGTCTTTCAAACAAGGTTTGCGATCCTTATATCCAGCTTTGGACACAATTGCTGAATTTGTAATTTTTGAGGGGGAAAAGATATCTGAGTCTATTGTGCTGAATGAATATGAGCACCAGCAGCAGGACTGGGATTCCTTGTGCTGGACTGAGTGCAATCACAGCACAGCAATTTAGCTAAGGCTTAATAATTTCTTGCACTACAAGTTAATGTTATCAGATTAGCACTTATAATTTCCAGAAGGATTTCATTACATTCATAAAATATAAAGGAAAAGGGCATCAGATTTAAGTATTCTGTGCTCCACTTGGTGTGGCCCTTCCCTCCAGTTTGCTTGTTACAGTTCCTAATAAGCAAACTGCAATTACTGTTGGTTCAAATGGGAGTTAAAATGACCTTTTCAACTTTTGTTACAGAGGAAATAAATGCAGGATATGTCTCTCTGTACGTAGGTGAACACATTGCAGAAATACACATTCAGTAGCACGTCCCATAGCAACATATTCAATGTGAGAGATGGAAAATACAATGGAAGTGCTGAGGGATAAAAGCAATTGGCTTTGGTTGTCACGGTTAAAACTTCCTAGCTGAAACACCCCAAGTCAAACTCAGTGCTCAAATCAGGCATCACCTCACTGAGCTTTAGCAGCTGATTTCCAGATATGAAACTGAGGTTTGTAGAATCCACCATTGTGAACAAGAACCAAAGATGCCTACGTGGGAAACTCCTGCCTCCTTTCACCACTTCTTACAGCATGTTCAGCTCTTTTGCCCAGAGAAGTTGTGGATGCTCCATCCCTGGAAGTGTCCAAGGCCAGGGTGGATGGGGCTCAGAGCCACCTGGGATACTGGAAGCTGTCCCTGGCCATGGCAGGGGTGTTGGAATGAGGCAGTCTTAAAGATACCTTCCAATCCAAACTATTTTATCCTTCTATGAATCAGAGAATTTCATACAAAACTGAATGACCTTTGATTAACCTATTTAAACTTATGTCTTTTCTTCATTTGGATTCATTATCTGATACCCATCATTTAGGGAAGCACTAACTGATCATCCAATCTAGTCGTGGCTATGACTTTTCCTGTTCATGAGGCAACCCCTCTATCGTGTCAAATACTTATTCTACATTGTGGAAAGTCTTTCAACCCTCTACTTTAAAAAAAAGTAAAGTTGCTGAAATGAAGGCAAGCTATGGAGTTGCACTGCAGGACAGTGAATTTCGTATATTTACAGAGAATCTTTGTGTGAAGACTATTTTTAGGTGAGTTGTACACAAAGACCAATCCTGAGGGTCTGAAAAAATTAGCACTTTGAATTTTGCAGGAGCCATTTCTAAGCTTGGCTTGGCTAATCCTGAAAACCAGAAACAGCTCATGACTAGACTTTTCTCTGTGACAGGAAGGAGTTTGCACACCACACATGACTAATCTGAACGAGCTGCATCAGGGTCACTTCATGGTCCTCATTCTGTGTTATGTGAAATTGCCAAGATGATACATCTTCCTTCTTGAAAGAAAAATAGATGCTTGGTGTATGGATGTGTTTTGTGGTGGTTTTTTTTGGTTGTTTGGTTTTTTTAACATCTTGTTTGCCTAATAGATTGTTTACTCATTAGCTAATTTTACCATACCACTTATGTCAGGTCTTCTGGTATAAATGGAGGAAGTCAGCTGAAAAACTACAGAAGGAAAAAACACGTACTCATATTAAATATAACTCATCCCAAGAACAGTCAGAAGGAGCACATCTGGTAGGATTTTAAGGCTATTTTTTTAATTTCAAATACAAATTACCTCATGTACACTGATATTTAATTACAACAATTTAGTCTAATTTAGTAAGCCTGAAAGTCTCTTCTGTTTCATCAAGACAAAATCAGCAAAATTTTTTTCTGTGCAGGGGGAGGCGAAAAGAAGTAGTTGTCTGCAAGGACATAATAATTTAAGGATGCATCTCCACCAATATCCAAACAAGGGATTTTAAATCTGCAGATGTTTGAAAAAGATTTTAAAGTCAAATAAGGCAGAAGATTAGGAGCTCTTTACTCCTAGGGAATTTCCCATGCTTGAAGAACAGCAATTGCTTTGTCTTCTTCTGAAATGCCACTCTCTGGGGTAAAGAGAAGCAGCTGTGAAATAACACATAGTGATGCCACACAGGAACTTGACAGGAAAGTAAAAATTGCATGTGAAAGCACAGCAGCATCAGGAACTTCACTAGACAAACTGTGCAGTCATTAGCCTTTCAGATTTTCAGGACAGAGATGGAAATTAAGCTTCCTGTAGCACAGGGCCTTTAAACATTCCTTGGTGGCAAAGTCTGAAGTCTGATATCTTATTTGAAACCTGGCAATCAACACCTCACAGGGCCCTTTGCTCTGATGCTGCTGCTGCTGGAAGTGCTGTTCTGATGTCACAACAGCAGATACAAGTTCATTCACAAGTAATCTCTGGTTACAGACAGAGTTTGCTGGTGCAAGTAACTTTGGCCATTTTCAAAAAAGGGGTGGGAGAAAAAAAGGAAAACAAAAAAGGAAAACAAAAATAACCCAGAAAAAAAAACAAACCTGAAAAGAGGAAAGGCAGCAATCCAAATATGAATCAAAAGCTGTACCACTTACTGAGTAAACAGGAAACTGAAATGAGATAAAAAATATCTGGCTCTGGATGAATATTAGAAGTTCATCAAAATGTTTTACTTGCTTCATAAAGGGCGAAGCACAGGGTGAATTAACACTGTTGCTGGAAATCTAAGAGACAAATAACAAGCTTCACCAGAGGCTTAGGAGGTGGGGATGGATTTGCCTATAAAGGAATTTTGCTACACCTAATTAAAACATCAGTAAATGTAAAGGGCATCCAGAGAAGGAACACTGAGGCAGTTCTTGTGGGGCTCACAAATCGCTGCTCCAGCCTGGAGGAGGGGAGGTGAGCTGATCTGTCATCACAGCTGCCTGGTTTGCATAAATAGCCTTTCCCTGAGCAGCCTGGGTGGTAGGAGTGTGGCACACTGTAACTAACCTACAGGCCAGGTCAGGAGAGTAAGAATCATTGAAACATAAAGGTTGGAGAAATTGAGACCAAATATTAACCCAGCATTGCCAGGTCCAGCACTAAGCCATGTCCCTAAGCACCACACCTTCACATTTTCTGGACACTTCCAAGGACAATGATTCCACAACCCTGCTGGGTGGACTGTTCCAATGCTTGACTATCAGTGAAGAAAAATTTCCGCATATCCAGTTAAGGTTTAAGTGAAGGCTGGAGACACAGCTGAACAAATGCTGAAAAGTCACCCCAGGGACCTGATCTATACCCAAAAAGCCCCAACCATATCCAGCAATTTATGAGTCATTTCTGTTCTTCCCATTGACTATGTATAGACACAGGGTCCATAAGCCCTAAGAAATGAGGTATTAAAAAAAAAAAAAAAAATCAGTCTGTAAATCTTTGTGGTAAGGAATGCCTACCAAATTCAATAAACACTCTGATGGGTAACTGCTGAGTGATCACGCCCCATCCACATTTCCACACACAAATGAGTCTTCTCCACTGACCAGTAAGGAAGAATATTAAAAGAGTACTATAGTGGCCAGGAAAGGAAACAAAGTCTTGTGAAGATCAAATGGGCAAGGTTTTGACTGTTACCACGCATTTCATGTAATCTCATAAATTTTTTATTTTTGCATTTATTAAGAATATTCTTTCATCATTTTGGAGCATATAATTTCTTAAATTTCTCCTCTAGTCACGTTATTTATATTAATTGCCTGATTTGGGAAGTAAGTGGAAATAATTCTGGCATGTTTCTGACCTTTTCACTGCTCCTCATATCATCTCAGTCCATTTATAGTCATGCAATTTACAGATTTTTGGGGGTTTATTCCAATAGAATTTGATTTGATCATATCTCCTTTCCAGAGTGTTTATTCCACTTGGTTCTTTGATTTCAAGATTTCATTTCCTTTCCTGAAAGGAAAACTTTCCTTTCAGGGAAGGAAATGAAATCTTGCAAATTCCATGAAGTTCAACTGGACAAGGCTGGTGCCATTTCCAAGCATTTCATGAGTTATCATCCACTTCTCATTATTTCAGAAATTTTTCTCATCATTTTGAAGAATCGTATTTCTTCAATAATTACACCAGTCTTTTTGTTTACAATTCATGCCTGGATTTAGGATGTAAGTGGAAATAATTCTGAAAAGTTTCTGGCATTTTCAATGCCTCACATTTCATCTCAGTCCATTTGGTTGTTGTTACACCATTTGCAGATTTTTGGAGTCTTCTCTGGTTGCACTTAATTTGATCATATGTGCTTTCCAGAGTGTTTGTTCCACGTTATTCTCTGACTTATGATTTCAATTCCATACCGGAAAAGAAGAATTTAGTCCCAAGATTTCCTTTCAAAAGAATTTCTTTAGGGAAGCAAAATGAAATCTTCCAAATTAACTAAAGATAAATTGGGCAGGGTTTGAGCCATTTCTGTGCATTTCATGCAACCTCATACAGTTTTTGTTTTCACTTCTTATTAGAATTTTCTCATCATTTGGCAGCATTTCATTGCTTCAATTACTTCTCTTCTCTCTTAATTAATATTTCATGCCTGATTTGGCAAGTCAATGAGAATAAAAAAGGCAAGTTTCATTCCTATTAACTGCCCCCCTTTCCAACTCAGTCCATTTGTTTCTAGAAACACCACTTGAATATTTTTGGCATTCTTTCCGATCGTATTTAATTTGATCGTATCTCCTATCTGAGGGTTTCTTCCATTTAAATCTCTGATTTCAAAATTTCATTTGAAGTCATAAAAGGAAGAAAAAACTGAAAAACTGAAAATCTGAAAATCTGAAAATGAATTTCAGGAAAGGAAATGAAATATTGTGATTTCCATAAAGATCGATGGAAATTTGGGCAAGGTTTGGGCCATTTCCATGCATTTCATGTCATCTCCTTCACTTTTTTTGTTATCGCTTTGTTTTCAGATTTTTCTCTCTGCATTTAAGAGAAAATAATTATTTCCATTGCTCACCCTGTCTTTCTGTACTCCATTGTTGCCTGAGTTCTGGATGCCAATGGCAATCATTTTGGAAGGATTCAGTCTGTTTTCACTGCTCCTCATTTCATCTCAGTTCATTTGGTTGTTGCCATGCCATTTGCAGATTTTCAGATTTTTTTCCAATCGCATTTGACTTGATTGTATTATTCAAGGGTGCTTGTTCCACTTGCTTGTCTGAC
This sequence comes from Donacobius atricapilla, assembly GCA_013397315.1. Classification (NCBI taxonomy): domain Eukaryota; kingdom Metazoa; phylum Chordata; class Aves; order Passeriformes; family Mimidae; genus Donacobius; species Donacobius atricapilla. The sequence goes on along the minus strand of WBMY01003447.1, from coordinate 679,976 downwards.
CTCAAAATTTCATTTCCTTGCCTGAAAGGAAAACCTTCATTTCAGGAAAGGAAGTCTTGCAATTTCCATCGTGATCAATTTGGCACAGTTTGGGCCATTTCCGTGCATTTCATGTCTTCTTTGTCACTTTTCTTGTTTTTGCTTTTTTTTTTTTTCATATTTTTTCTCTTTTTATTTTAGAGCATTTAATTTCTTCCCCTATGACTCCCATTTCTTGCTTATATTTATTGGCTGAGTTGTGGATTTTGATATGGAAGTTTTCCTTAATTTGGCCAGTTTCTATCCTTTCCTTTTCCCACCATTTATATCAGTTCCTCTGGTTCTCACCATGCCACTTGCCTATTTTCGGGTTTTTATCTGATCACACTTGATTTCATTTTATCTCATTTCCAGAGTGTTTGTTCCACTTGGGTCAAGGATTTCAAGATCTTGCGATTTGTATTGAGATTAAGAGAAGGTTTGGGTCATTTCCGTGCATTTCACATCATCTTCTTCACTTTTCTTGTTTTCGCTTTTTAAAATTATTTTCTCTCGCCATTTTGGAGCATTTCATTTCATCACCTGTTACTCCTGTTTCTTGTTTATATTTATTGGCTGATTCAAAAAAACAGACAGAAATTTTCAATAATTTGTCAAGTTTCTGTCCTTTCCTTTTCCACATTTAGTCTCAGTTCCTTTGGAACTTGAACTTTGCCATTTAGATATTTTCAGGTTATTTTCCCATTGCATTTGATTTGATTGTATCTCCTTTCCGGTGTGTTTGTTCCACTTGGTTCTCTGATTTCAAGATTTCATCTCCTTTCCTGAAAGGAATACCTTCCTTTCAGGAAAGAAAATGAAATCTTGTGATTTCCATGAAGATCAATTGGGCAAGGTTTGGGCCGTTTCTGTGCATTTCATGTCATCTCCTACACTTTTCTAGTTTTTGCTTTTTATATAATTTTTTTTCTCATCGTTTTGGAGAATTTATTTTTTCCATTGCTCACCCTGCCTTTTTGTACACTATTCTTGCCTGATTTCTGGATGTCAATGGCAATCATTTTGGCAGCTTGCAATCCATTTTCACTGCTCCTCATTTATTCTCAGTTGCAAATTCCATGAAGATCAATTGGGCAATGTTTTGGTCATTTCTGTGCATTTCATGTCATCTCCTTCACTTTTCTTGTTTTTCCTTTTTTTTCAAATGTTTCTCTTGTTATTTTGGAGCATTTAATTTATTCACCTAATACTCCTGTTTCTTGCTTATATTTTTTGGCTGATTTGCCAATCTAAAAGTGGAAGTTTTTGATATTTGGTACATTTCTGTCCTTTCCCTTTCCCACATTTCATCTAAGTGCATTTGATTGCTGCCATGCCATTTGCTGATTTTCAGGTTTTTTTCCAATCGCATTTGATTTGAGCATATTTCTTTTCTAGAGTGTTAGTTCCACTTGGTTCTCTGATTTCAAGATTTCCATGGAGATCATCTGGGCAAGGTTTGGGCCATTTCCATGCATTTCATTTCACCTCCTTCCTGGTTTTTGCTTTTTAAATTTTTTTTCTATTTCCATATTGGAGCATTTAAGTTCTTCACTTATTACTCCTGTTTCTTGCTTTTATTTATTTGCTGATTTGCTGCATTAAAATTGGAGGTTTACAGTAATTTGGCAAGTTTCTGTCCTTTCCCCTTCCCACATTTCATCTCCGTTCTTTTGGTTGTCACCCTGCCATTTGCTGATTTTCGTTTTTTTTTCTGATTGCATTTGATTTGATCATATCTCCTTTCCGGAGTGTTTGTTCCACTTCGTTCTCTGATTTCAAGATTTCGTTTCCTTTGCTGAAAGGAAAACCTTCCTTTCCTGAAAGGGAATGAAATCTTGCGATTTCCATGGAGATCACTTTGGTAAATTTTTAGTCATTTCCATATATTTCATGTCATCTTCTTAAATTTTCTTGGTTTTGCTTTTCTTTTAGTGTTGTAATTTTGGCGCATTTAATTTCTTCCATTTTTTTTCCATCTTTTTCGTTACTATTCCTGCCTGATTTTGGTATTCAATCAAATTATACTGGCAAGTTTTGGTCCTTTTTACTTCTCTTCCTTTTATCTCAGTTTATTTGTTTTCTTTTACTCCATTTTATTTTTCTTTTCCCCTGTATGCTTTTGATTTGATAATTTTTTTCCCCAGGTTTTTTTTTAATTTTTCTTCTTGCTTTTCGGGATTTCTATTTTTTTTAGCTCATTTTTCTAGGTAATTTGTCTTTCATTTTATAATTTTGAACTTTGCCTCAATGTTATTGTACTTTTCTCAGAAATTACATTTCAAAATCAAATCTATAAAATATCCAATCTGTCTTTATTATAACTACTACACTTTTGCCATGGAATTAAAATTCTGATTGTTCTTTTGAAAGGTACTGAAACATCACGAGGCATGTCTTATTCTATGGTTTTTAAGTTTTGGTCTTTTTAAATTTAATGCCCCTTATATGGAACTAATATGTAAAAGACATTCACTGATACATGTACGCATGCATGGTTCTGTTCTGCCCACTAGGCTTGAAATACTCAGTAGGTGCTGAGACAGAAATAAATAATATATTGCAGTCCGCTAGATTTTCTGATGCTTTAATACTGAGAAGCTCCTTGAATATTAATTTCCTGCATATATTATGGAAATTCTGCCTTGTTCTCTAGATATACCTGTAGTAGAACAAAAGATCTGCAGGGATAATTAATCTGTAGCACTCTTCCTCAAGCACCATCTGATTAACAGTATTTCCACTGATACAGTCCCTCATTGGAATGAGCAGAACAAGGTTTCAAGAATGAAGGACAGTAACAGGAGTGGTGAAGGAGTAGCACAAGGAAATAAACTCCTGCTGAAATATGCTGATTACTGTGAACTTATTTCTAATCAGCTCGCTTAAAATCTGTTTGCACAGTACAGAAGACAGAGGAGGGAGCACGAACTTCATATTTAGTGTGCTTATTCATTATTAAATTAATTTTTAGACTCTATTAACAACTACAAGTAGCTCCAAAGCCATTTCTGTGAGTCAGTAAGGAGGTGTGAGATAACCTGAGGCAACCAAATGAGGCTCTTGGCCTAGGAGCATAATTCCTGATCTGTCCCAGGATGATCAAATCACACCTGGCACACTGCTCCCCTCTCTCTTCAATTGCTTTCTACCACAACTGTCTATAAAAGAGCCTAGAAAAGCTACAGGCCTGAATTAGGGTTGTATTATCTGGGTCTGACACACCTGAAACACATAATCCGCAATAGACACCAATGCTGTGCAGATGCTTACAAAATATTGAATAAAAGTTTTTATGGTCTTAAGGTCTACTGGCTGAGGGAGAAATAAAGACATGCAAATGTCTTTCTTTTACCTTGATGGGTTTGAGAAGAAAAAGTAACAGCAAGAGAGCATACAGGGTACTTTTAACCTCCTTCTCATGCATTTTCTTTACAGAAGCAGAAAAGGAAGGACCTGTATTGGTTTAGGTTCCTCTTAAGTACCTTCACTTGGGTGTTGGGAAAATGCTGAGTAGTACACTGTCCTGAAATAAAGTCATACTTTAAAAAGATACATATTTTGAAAAGAAATTTTGAAATAAGTTTTTTTAAAATTAAACAACAACTTTGTTCCAATCCTTTTTTTCTGTAAACCCATTTTTTTCTGGGAAAATTTCAGCTTCCAGAGAATATTTCACCAATGCTAAACTTCACACTTGCTTTAGCTCTTTTTCTGTATAGTGCAAAAATTATCTACCTGCATCATTACTCCCTTAGTAGAACAGTGTTTGCAAGTTAGTGAATTCCTTAAGTGTTATGAGCCACAGAGGTATAAAGTCTTAGATTTTCATTAGCAGAAGTGCTGTATATTTTCTCTTTCCTAGTTAAAAGATACCCTGCACATATTCCAAAGGATAGATAATGTTATTTAAACAGCTCTGGATAACTGGATAAGTACACTGGAAGTTTTTATTTTCTTTCCATGTAGCATTTAATGGTTATTGGTGGGGACTGGATACTAATATTTCAAACAATAGACTGAAAGAGGAAAACTTTTACTTCACATTGTTCTAAGTATTTATGCACAGAAATTAATCTGCTTTTTCTGGTCTCTAGGTTTTCCTTCAGAATTTAAAGCTTTCTCTTAAAGAGTGACTAACAATTACAGCATAACTGTAAATTCATAGAACCATTGAATATCCAGAGCTGGAAGAGACTCACAAGAATCATTGAAGTGCAACTCCTTTCCCTGCACAGGATAGGCCCAAGAATACAGATTGAGAGAATATTCTAAATTGGAAGGGAAATTCTCTCTTGTACAAGTCCTCTCAGCCAATATTCTACCTAATCCTGAGATTTAAGATGCTTAGAACTAAAAGCATGTGGCTGTGTTTAACAGAAGGCTCTAAAAACAAATACCAAGCATGAAAACCTCCTGATCAATGCATAGACAAAGAAGGCTGATAGAGAAATATTTGGAGGAGAAGCCATCAAAAAAGAGTCTGCCTTCCTTTGTTCCTTGCTGTTGTTTTTAAGGCATCAACAAAGGTGGTTTTGGAACAGAAATACGCGTGACATTCATCATGCTTTACTTCAGACATCTAAGGTTTAAACATCCAAATTAGTTTAATCACCCATATGAGACAAGGGGGAAGAGCCAGGTGCTTTCAGAGGTTGAGTCAGTCCCCTGAGCTCAATGTGTTTCTCTCTCAAAAAGCTGATTTATCCTTTGAGACAGTTTCTCTTGGTCGATGATAAGAGGAGCCTGAGCAGTCAAGGGTTTGTCATCTGAATTGTACATACATAAGTCAGAACCAAAAAAATCCAGCCTCTTTCTTTAACAAAATTAAGAGACTTCTGTTAATTAAAAAAAGGAGATGATGTCTTTTAAAAAGTGTAATTTGTGAAGTTTTCACAGCAGTACCCAGAATTTGTAGGTGCAGCATGCATGAGGAACAAGAGTTATGTTGGTGTGTCAGCACCAGTAAATACTGACTGACATCCCTTTCAGTCTGCAAAGACAGTAGGATGTGCAGTACACAGATAACATAGAGAGAAAGGGAGAATTCACACCTGTGAATAAAAGGAATTTTTGATCATCTTAACTCTCACATATTACTAGTCTGAAAATCAGTTAAAGAAAGTAACAGTGAGAACTATTATACAACAGTAATTGATCCATGATTCTCAAGCTCAGACACAGTTATTAGAGCATCCAATCTAGCTGCTACGTAGGAAAAACAAGAGAAGCCCATTCTTTTCATGTAGCTTGCTGCTGTGGCTAATCACTCTCATTTGAGCCTAATTTCTCATTTAAGACTGCAGGGTTTTTACTCAGCATTAGTTCTTACTTTTTTTCACTACTAGATTAGAGTAATTTAGTACATGTTATTTTCTCCCTGTGCGAGCAATTATAAACCATAATCAAGCTTTTTAAGTCTCTCACAGTAAGATATCACCTTGTGTCCTTTGAATTATTCTTTTGAAGGGCCCTTACCAAAACCATTAAATTATGTACACTTGCCTATAAATATTATTCAGTACACAAAGTGACCTTTCAAAGGAATATTGATTGTGGCATTTACGAAAGTTATATGCTTATATCTTTGAAGTGTATCACCAAAAATTAGCGCTGCTGTTCCTACTATGTGAGGAATTTCAATACCAGTTACATATAGGCAGAAAAAAAAGTTAGTTATCACAGACTGTAACTGTGACCCGTGTTTATCCAGTCCCTCTGGATCAGGTTATATCACTTCAGCTTATCAAATACGTTTATACTGAGAGTGAACTTCAGGGAAAAATAGTTGGAATAGCCTAGACAGAAAAAAAAAAAAAAAAAAATAAAAAATTAGCAGCTATTGCATGGCTCCACAAACTAGCTTAGGGAAGATATGTTCTGGAACATGATGGTTTTCCTCTTCTATTCCAGATTTTGAAATCAGAATCATCTTTTGGTATTTATCCTTCTTTTTATCAACCACTTCTCAGTTTCCTGTTGTGTAATACGCTTATATTAATTTTTACATTTTCATTTCCTCAAGCCCATAATTAGTCTAATAAGGTAAATGCAATTCATGGTCACCACCATCAAACTCACCACAAAACTTTGCTACAATCCTTTATGCATTCATCCTGTAGCTCATTCAGGAGAACTGCCTGAGGATCAGCTCTGCTTTGACTTATTAATTCTGTCAGTCTTAGAGTGATCCTATTTCTGATGTAAAAAAAAAAAAATAGTCTTAAAGTGAATAACCAAAAAACCACACACTTTTCTTATTAGTAAGCTGTATGAGAAAATCCTCACTGGATTATTTTAAATATCTAAGGGAATTTTCTATTCAAACTATTCGAAGTCAGAGCCTCAAGTACTGTAAAATAGTGTAACTGTGCATGGTATATGGTCTAATTTTGAATTTTGAAAGCAGGTTTGTGCAGTATTATTAGCTGCTCGTAATTGAGATTGGCTCAGTTGGTCAGAGCATGGTGCTGATAACACCAAGGTTGTGGGGTCAGACCCTGTATGGGCCATTTACTTAATAGCTGGACTTGATGATCCTTTTGGGTCCCTTCCAACTCTCTTTCTGTGAATCTGTAAACTTCTTCTATAAAGATTAAGGTCAACTTTCACACGTGGATAATTCTGATAATCAACATTAGTCAGATGATTTCCAGTATGCATGCAGGCAGAAGTCTATATAGTCTTCTCATTTGATTTCAAACTGTAATTAACTATCCCGAAAGGTCTATTGAATTTTCTAAACAGTAAATATTTATATTGTAATATAAACATTGCAAAATGATTTAGCAAAAGCCCAGAGTCCACGAATGGAGGTTTAGCAGTATAACCCTGTAGCAGTCTCACTAGCTGAGGCAAGAGCATCTTCATCCATGGATTTTTGAACAGGTAATTGCATTATCAGAAGAATAAACTCAAGGACAAATGTGTTTTCCTTTTTTTTTTTTTTTTTAATATTCTAATAAGTGTAGTTAATTCTGAAATGGAGTCTATGTATCTTCTTTCAGTAAGAAAGACAACAGCTACCTCCAAGCTAAGAAACTTCAACTCTTAATAGAGGAACAAAAAAACAAGGCAGGCACTCAGATGAATAAAAAGATGTTTTATCCTCCTGAGATGTTTAGAACTGCAGGACCTTTGTGTTGATCTTCATAACCAGATCAACAGCAAGAGCACAAGTTACCACTGACTCTTCTGCCACTGAAGACAAACAACTCGAGTTCCTGGGTTACTGCTTGAGTAAGAATTTGCAGCAGTTTACTATGTTTTGTCTAAGGGAGAAAAAAATCACTCTCTGGAAGTCAGTAAAAACCCCCACAACTTCCCAGTATCTTCACAAAGGGACCAGAATTTTACTTTGGGTAAAAACTTTTTTTTATTCTAGATTTCAGTGAGAACATAAAGACAAAATTATTTAAACTATTTCATGCCAATGGTTCTAAGCATAAGTAATGGGTTTAGTATTTAGCTCTGCAAAAGCAGAAATTATAGTCCAAGGACTGATTTATATTTGATTTTTCTTTGGGTAATAAGATCAGAATCTTGTTTTGTCGGGACTTCTGGCTCAGTGGCTATCTTGAAAGAGCATGAGTTTTTTTGATTACTGGATAGATACCTGGTAAATTTTGCCATAAACATTTACTAAATATAAATTATTTTAATTTCATATTTTTCAAGTACATCTTTGACCAAAAAGTGAAAGTGTCCATTAAGCCTATTTCCTTATGTCCTATTTTTAGGAGTGTCAATATCTCACATTTTTTTAATACCTTCCCACTGATGAGAAAGAAGACCTAAAAAAGAACTATGCAGCAAAGCAGCTTTATTTCGGCCCTTGGCTACAGCTTAAACATCTTTAAAATCCAGGTTTGCCAGAGATGTTCTCTTGACTTGAAATCATGTGGAAAGCCTGCCTGAAGACAAGGGTCAATGCACAACGAAGTATCTGAGGCTGCACAAACATTTATCTTCACAATATCTGCTTTAATACTAAACACTTGCAATAATTTTCATTACCAAAGGGGTTTTTCTCCCCATTAAACAAATGCATCTGTCTTAGACAAAACTGCTGAGCTTGTGAAAGTAATTCTCAGCCCCTTCATCCAATTAGTCTTTTTCATAAAGTTATAAAGTCAAAGATATTTCGATTCTTGGTGTGCATTTACTGCAGCTGCCAGCAATGCTGGAGTTCTTGGACATGGGCGACCTGGAAACTCTTCTACAAATGTGGCCTTTTAGCACATATTTGTGAACTTACTACAGAAATCCAATTATAACAGCTAAAGTAGTTATAAAAAGATTGCAAAATTTTGTGTGGGGAAACTGGAGCAGAAGCACTCAAGAACAGATTTCATTTTATTTACACCAAAACATTATATATGCATTTTAAACTGGGCTTTGCATTCTGATCTTTAAATTTTCAGTTCCTTTGTTACCAGAAGGATGAAGTTCCAACATGAAATGTATGTTCTTCAACATCACTCAGAAAAATGTCTGACCTCAAAGTATGTTCTAATTTATAGCAATGGAAGAAACATCTTTTCATATATTTATGATGTACCTCAAAGTGGGGTCATCCCCAAAAGAGCAGACACAATGGGAAAGGCCATGATGCAGACTAGACAAGTCATTTGAAGCAGCAGGCTCATGTCCTTCCTCAGAACCTTTGAAGTAAATTGACGTCACATAGAATTGGCACCTGGGAACAGAGCATCAGCGTAACATCACTGAGGCAGCACAAGGCTGCACTGCATATGTGCTCTTGAAACGAGTGACAAATGAGACCCAGAGGTCACTCAAAAACCAATCACAAGAACTTAAATTTTTACCTACTGATGATAAAACCCAGCAGAAATGGAGACACAAAATCAGAGAATGGTTTGGGTTGGAAGGGCTTGAAGTCCAGGCTGCAAAGGCTGGAGCCAGCCAGTCCTTAAACTCTTGGTGAAACAAAGCAAAGTACTCATAACCCCAACAGGTGGATGGCCACAGACAGCCCCCTTTGACCAGACCCAGGGGCTCCTGTTAGGCCACTCAGCAATCAGACAAGGCTCCAGAAAACCACATCTGCTTGACAGCCCTGATAGTCACATAAGTCATACTAACAAAATATTTTAGCATTGCCATTAAGCAGCCCTGTTGGTCATGACTCCAGAGTGGAAAGTGATACTTCATTATTTGAGTAGTTCAGAGCACTTCTCAAATGAGCTTGTGCTGTTAGTCCTGGTGTCCAAATTACAGGAAGTGAAATTGTATTCTGCTTATCTGAATTCCCCACACAGTATCTATATACAGTTTTTATACTTGGCCTGCATTTAAAATGTCAGGTGCTGTTCCATGCCAGAGGGTCCTGCCTGTCAGCCTGAAAGAATCATTATTATACATCTCTTGTGCTTATTCAATGAAGTTTTTTTCTTGATTTTGCTTTCACTTATTTAAATGATTATTATTGCTGGCTGTAGAAAACAGTTTAGAAATGCAGTTTTAGCACAGTGAGAGACGAAGGCAGGAGAAACCTCTCCAGATGATGAGATTAACTGACAAAACCACCTTAAATATTCAGAGGTTAAAAACACAGACTTTTTAATGATCAGTTTTCTAAGACTATTAGAAACTGCCTTACTCAAGGTAATTTGATTGGTGCCACAGTTAATAGGAAATCTTATTTTTATCCACATCCCCACAACTTCAAAGCTATTTTGCAGTAGTCAGTATATGGAATTCGAAGTTATGAGAAGCTGTTGAAGAGGCAGCATTTTGGTGTGAAACTGTCAACCAGTATTGTTTATGTTCAAAACAGCAACAATGGAGAACCGAATTATGCTTTTGTTGGCAATAAATTGAGATTCAGTGAAGAAAAATGCATCAGATGGAACCATAATTGACAAATGGGGCACACATGCTCTGCAAGCAGTATTTATGGAAAAGAACACAAGAAAATAAATTATCAGAACTTTATTTCTGTTACAAATTATCACAATCACAATTAATATAAAACAAAAAGCACTGAAGAAACATGACTGTTGCATACAAGATTTATCAAGGTGTAAAAGCCTCATCCAAGACTCTACTAGAAAACCTGTGACTGTATTAAAGAAAAGATTTCTATACATCAAACACCAAGTGAAAGAGAATAAGCAGCATAGTATAATTGACAGGGATTAAACACCTTGTTCTACAAGTTTTTGGAGGAAATGGAAGTTGGAGCATTATCTCTATCCAAGAGTCTTGTCTGGAGCAAACTTGTCTACAATGAGCTATTAAGAAAAGCTTCAGCAGAAAACACCAATCTTCGTTTTAACTTATCCATGTTGTTCAGACATGAACAGACAAGCTACTTCCAAAAGCATTTAAGTTCTAGTCATGAGACTTCACACACTCTCTTACACTTGCTGTATAAGGCTAAAAAGAGTCACTAAAGAACAGGAGGTTGCATTATTGCTTTGTAACAGGAACATAGATGGAAATTCTTTATTGAGCTCCAAATAAAACATTGTTGCATCATTATACAGTTAAGAGTTTCAATTTACAATTATTTAAAAAGTGTATGCTGTAATACACCTTAAGGCTTTCATACAAGAAATGCTGAGCAGAATTTTGATACTTGGTCTCGTCAGTGATTGAGCACACAGGTAAGTCCAGTGCTCTAAGCAGTCCATAATTAACATGGCAGAAGTTCCTGAAAAAGAGCAAAATACACTTTATTTGTATACATCTTTAGACTAGAGATCATGAATTTTCTGAAGCCTGTCAGACTGTAAGTAGAGGAATCAGACAATTACGCATATATGAAATGTATGTAGATCTAAGCAAGCATTGCAGAAACTGCGATCATTGAAATTCAGTGGAAATTTTATAAAAAGATTCAATAAAGGCAAATTATTGGTATGAATAAATATGAATAATTATAATTATATAATTATAATTAATACATTACTTTTTTGACCAGTAACATACAATAACAGTCCAGTGTCAGAGTGCAGAACTGCTAGAATGAAAACAAACTTCTCAGTTTGTCACAGTGGAAGAAAGGCTGCCTTCTACATTGGTTTTCTTTCATGTAGAGACTTTTTTTGATTTTTTTTCCTCTGCTCAAAATCAAATGGATTTAATTTGAGACTACTCAAGAGAAAAAAAATACCCACAAGAGAAATGCAATCAGTAGTAGAACAATGCCAGTGCATGTTATTTGCGGAAATGCAAAGATAAATTTTGCACTGCAAAAATATAGTTTTGAAGAATATCCAATACCATTTGTTTGAACTGATGTAGTTTATTGTGCATGCGTAGGACAAGAGCATTGACACAACATTTTTTTGAAGAGGCATGTAAACATTTTCTTAGTAGAAATAAAATGTATCAATGTAGGGCATTGGAAGAAGGAAGACTTAATTCATATGGTAATCATCTACTGGTGCACCTAGAGCCAGCCTCTACTATCAGGGAGACACATTTTCCCACCCCAAAGGGAACCTAAAACAATTTAAAGTTCTCTAGGACTTCAGGGCAGAGCAGCAGAGAAGTGGCACAAATCACACATGCTGAGCACAAGTTCATCCTCCATACTGGAGGCAATAAGAAAATATGGCATTAAATAAAAGAGAGCTGGATAAACAATATAGAACAGTGAATCAACTTCTGATTAACTTATTTATCTACTAGCCACCCTTGCTACAAGGTATTTTAGTTTCAACCCCTGAAGATTCATTCTGTCTATTTAATATAGTACACGATGTTTGCAGATGAACAGTTTCTATGTAATTCATCATGTGATTTAAGATGTGACCAGAAGGAGAGATTGTGTCAATTGTTATAAATATTTTTAAAAGATATTTATGTATTCAGTTTTGCCATAGCAACTCTAGCAGCTGGTATTAAATCTTTGCCCTCTGAGCCCCAAAGGGGAGAAATCTTCTTCAAGCTCTCTTACTCTTACAGTCTTTTGATTTAAGCCTTTAAAATCCTCAAAACAGTTCTAAGGCCATTTTGTATGTACAAAAGGTTCCTTTAGCCTGTGACAGCAGCCTCTTAAATTTACTGCAGTACACAGAGGCAGTGCAACTTATGCAATATTTCACAGTATAGAGCTCTATTTATCTGACCCTTGTCAACTAAAAGCACTGAGATCATGAGGTTAGCAGGAAGAATTACCATTCCAAGTAAAAAAAAAAATCTATTTTATTTAAAATATACACCATCTGAGCATAAATACAGTTAAATTATTTCTTACTTTATATATTGAATTGACCAGAAACAGTAGAGCCAGATATTCTTTAGTTAATGTTTCTCAATGGATTTGATCTCCTTCAATTAATGCCAGAAATCAGTCTGCTACTTGTGCAGAAATGCTTGACTTGGAAAATCTGTTTACAAAATGTATTTTTCATATTTTAGACATGTTTGTTGACCAGATTAGTTTTAAATTCTTATTTGAAAACTGTAAGCATCAAATTAGATTACATTTCTTTAACTTCCTCTGTCCAATCAAACACTTAATTGTTAGCAATGCTGTCAAAGCTAGGCACACCCTTCAATACACTGCCACAGGAGTGTCCACACACTGTGACAGCTTAAGGTTCTGATTAATGAAAGTTTAAAACTATTACTTTTCCTACCAGAATTGAACAGAGACAGTGACACCTAACTTAAAGTTTTATGCAAAATTCAGGACTTGATCAAAAGTTCCATTATCTATCTAATAATTTCATAAATGAGTAAAGATACCTACCAAAGCATCAGAAGATTAGGGTTTTTGTTCTCTTGGCTGTCCAAGGAGTGAGTTTCCTGACAAGAAAAAAAAAAAAGAGATGTTTTTTACTAAATTTCAAAGAATTTCAAATAAAAATTAAAGAAAACAATGTAAATCAAACTATAATTAATAGAAACAATGCTCAAAAAAGCTTTGGATAACATTTGCAATGTTTAAGTTACTAGAATTTATGGAACAATAATATATTACAAACTATTGGTTATGAGGTTTTACAGTTGTTTAATAGGGAATAGTTTGTCCAAATTTAACTAGCTAAGCTAAGGCTTTTTAGATGACTAATACAAATTAAACGTTTTAAAATGAGAATTTTATGTGTCCTCACAAGTCTTTCCTACATTCTAAAATGAAACTTTCTAAGTTGTAGCCTCCCTGTTTTTATTGGTTGTATTAAGATAACTTAAGTGAGATTAAAATCTTATTTGATTTATTTACCTTTGCAAATGAAGACCGTTTTAAGGGTTACACATCCTCTGCCTCTGACGAAAGCGACCTCAATTAGTCAAGTCAGAAAGTCTTTAAAAGCTTTGTGTTTATTGCTTCCAGCACGGAGCGAGGTGGTCATTAACGTACCAAAATTCTCATAAAAATTCCAAAGTTGCACTAGTGAAAAAATGCTCAACAAGGTGAAAACTAGTCACATCTTTTTCCAGAAAATTCATTAGCTATTTTAAACCATTTTTTAACAAAAGTATTTTGATTTAATGTGGCACTCACGCAGATCCATACCATTTGGATATTTTAAACAGCATTTATATCTACTGTGAGTATATAGAGAGATACATTTAGGTTTAAACCACTTTGTTTTAAAAGAAGTTGCACAATGTTTAATATGAGCCTTTTATGCTGATCACTGTTAAACATTTCTCCCTGTTTACTACTATTTATGAAGTTTTATTATAAGATAAAACATAAAATTAATCTCACACACACTGATTTTCTTTCAAAAGTTTATTTAGTATCAAGCAAGGGTAAAACTTTGCTTAACACTACAGAACATTTCAAGACTTGAGTTACAAAATACCACATTATTCGCATTTGTAGTTTGCTTCCCTTTTTACGCATGTTTGCAAAGAGAAAATCTAGCAAATGGCTGAAAATAAAAACTAAAGACTAAATTGTTGAAAACCTTTAAAATAAAAGGTTACGCTTATGTTAAAAAGAATGGACTAACGTATTTAGTAAACCTATTTTTTGTTTAACACTAGTTAATCAAAGGTTATTTTTTTGATCACCTATTTTTTCAAACACAGTTTGGAAATAACAAAGTTCCTTGTTTTACATATCTTTCTGTCCAGGTTGTTCTTTCAACAAAATGTTTTAAGTTCAGTCCATCCATTCAGATTTTTTATGCACTTTGAGTTAATAAAAAGGGATTGTTCATAGAAAAAATTACTTTGAACAGTATACAGGACTGGTGGAGATTGGATATTTCACAACATCAGACAGTACAATCAGTATCTGGCATATGGCTGGTCTCTGTAGACTCCTTTTGTTGTCCTTGCAGAAGGTGTCTTGTGTCGTGAGTTGGTCCATTCTTCTTGCCCTACAAGGAAAGAAAATAAGGTCAGAGCCCTTCCAACATTCTCAGATGCTGAACGTAATTTTTCTTATCCGCAAATCAAACTGCCACATTTTGTTTACAGAAACCAAGGTGTACAAATCTAACACTTGAAACAAAAAATCTGGGTACAGCACATCTGTCTGAGCTATCCCACAGTGATTTCTCAGCATATAGGAGCAGGGAATGTGACAGGCTAATGGCAAAAATATTTACGACTGTGGAAATTCAGGTGGACCTGCTTGTTGCAAATGCACAGAAATGTCAGCTCCCTAAGCAGACACACCAATAATTGCAATGGGATGAAATGAATGGAAGGTATGAATTATGTATAAGGAAATAAGCTGCCCTCAGAAATAAATTTCTCTGCATCAGTGCCAACTTAGGCCTAATTCAAACACGCAAACCAAGGCTCAAGTATCATTACAAACACCTGTGGCTTTTAACATCCTAGGGCCAATATTCCATTTCTCTGGAGGTAAACATACACCTTCTCTGAAATGCAAGAAATAGCAGGGCAGATTATAAATAAAAATTAAAAGTACAAGGAACATTGGTTGTTTGAATTTTAGCTATAAAATAAGTTGGTAGAAAAGCTTGTGCTATATTTAATGATTCATAATCCTACCATCTTTAATGAGATTAAATATTTTTAAAAAGTAGAAAAAATATTATTTTATATGAGAGTCAGACCTACTATGCCACGGAAGTTGCAAAAGGGAAAACACAAGATTAAACACAGAGTATAAGGAAACAGTACTTAGGTACGTTTTAATGATGCAAGCAAATCTGTGAGAACAAAAATTAAAAATCAGCATCAAAAAAACCCCCAAAAGTAACCACACCTTAAAACAGTGTATGTGTTCCCATACTAATTTTTGCAGAACTGCCCTGCCCTAAACAGACAGGTGCTCCAATGAACCCAATGCAATCCAGAAACTAAAGGCAGAATCCAAATATATGGTAGAATAAGATGTAGACATTACTATGTCTTTCTAGTCAATTAAAAAAAAAAAAAAAAGAACTCAAAAGAACCCCTGCACTTTGAATGCTGTGGTAACTTGCTCTGACATGGGATATCTGAAATTAGATGACATGGATCCCACATGGTTCAGTTTCACAATCCCTCTGCAGAAGTCTCATCCTAACTACTTTTTAATAATGTAGGTGGTAGGTGGCTGCCTGCAGAGTCCAGGCTATAAATCATACCCAGGTGGTCAGGACATTTGCCTAGGAGGTAAAAGGAACAAGTTCAAATTCGGTGTAAGGCTGAAAGAATTAAACTTTCACCACAGGCGATTTCCATGGGCTTGTGCTTCTTCATCCCACAAAAAGCAAGACTTACATTAAAAAAAGAAAAAGACACTGAGCCTAATGGTACGGGCAGCTGACTGAGGGGTAGGAAGTAAAAATAACCTAGCTTTTAAACACTGCTGCAAGAACTTAAATGAAAATAGAAGTCTTGGTTACAGTTTAAGGGGAATACTTGCTCTTTTTCAAGCAGCTGATCAAATCAGCAGGGCAAAAAGTTATCATACTGTTTCATAGTTTTAATTTTGGTGCTGTTCAGGGCTCCAAATCCTAAAAACACTGATGTTCTTCCTACATTCTCTGAACTGTCACCTGAGGTTCTCAGAGGAAAAGTTCAGATACTTCCTGGGAATCTGAATTTCCTCCTGGCCAGCACTAGATAACTACCTGCTCACTAAGTAATGTTATTTATTTTGAGGCATCTAATGTTCTTTACGTATGGTAAAGATGGTTATTAATCTCTAACTCTGCTTTTAAGGGATATACTTAAGAAATAAAGTGTATAACTATTTATATGTGCAAAACAAAGTGGCTGCAACCCATAATCATTCTTCAAGGTATTTATAGTCTTTCTCTCAAGTTATATAAATACATCACTTAATATTCTGAGTGGCTGTGCTTTGATAAATAGAAAACCAATTTTAAATGCAAAAGCAATGAAAAATCCATATTTTCAACCTTAAATACTGCAATCAATCTCTCCCATCAGTCTATCTACATTAAACAGTTTCATACATTTTTCCCTCATCAATTTTGCATTAATGAAATAGTCTTAGAAATATCAGGTTTATAACAGCAAACAGTTTATTTTAATGCTGAAATAAAGATTTCAGCTATATATCTATCAAAACCAACTGAAAGTGCTGGGGGACAGAGGAATTTCAAGTGACCTTTTCTTTTGATGAACTTTCTCCTAAAGCAAAATCATTAGTTTAAGCAGATATGTTGGGTAAACTACTGCAGTAGGTGCATTTATCACAACTTAGTTAAGGTCATTTTAGTTTCAAGCAGGAAGCACTTCCACGTGGAGTTAAAGAAATAAACCTCAGAAAATTTCAAGTAGAGCTCTAAAGCTATTGAAATATTCATTACTCAGAGTCACAACTTTTATACAGGTTACTAACAACCCTCAAATGTCTGAGATTTGAGAGACCTAGACTGTATTTCTCTGATCTCTAACCAGAGACTCAGCATTTATCCCTTAAGCAAAGGTGCCTTTTAAAATGCTTTATGCTTCTAACCCATAACAGGTTTCTTTAATTAAACCTGTCACTACCCCACTTCTAAATTAAAAAAAAAAAAAAAAAAAGGATCTTTAAAACGGGCATGTTTTTTGCTTCATTATGCATTGTTTTGTCTCTGTTCAGAGTAACCCACTGCCCTCATGTCTATTAGCTACCTAAAGTACTTCCCTAACCTTTACATAATGACTCCCTGCTTGATTTCCCAAGACTGATGCATGAAAATGAACTAAACCAAAAGGACCATACAAGGATAAAATACACTCGATTTAGCTGGGAGCTTCATCAGATTCCTACCTTGTGCCAAGTCTCAATGCAAGCTGTGCCATACCAGAAGCATTTGCTTTTGGCAGCCAAAAGTTCCTGGAAAAAGGTTCTCCATCCCCACTTTTTTTCCCTAAATCTCATTGAATGTGACATGAAAAGGCTGTGTGCATCATGATTTAAGTTTTATTTTCTCTACTTCTTTGGTTTTTAGCTTCCCTTGACTGCATTAGCTAACAGACCACAGAGGGCATTTTTCTCAATAAGCACATGAGGAGCTCTGTGACATCTCAGGAATCCCTGAGCAGCCATTACCTGCTGCAGGACTAAGCCTTGCCTCATGGAAATTATCCTTTCATTACATTTTTTTTTTCCAGGAGTCTGCTGCTGCAGTGATTGAGCTCATAAAACCACTCACCGTAGGAGTCGTAGGTGTCTTCACTCAGTCCGTGGCCATAGTCGTAGTAATCTGCTCCACTGCAGGGCAGGAGGGGCATGGGGAGAACCAGAGAGAAAACATGAGAAGAAATACTTATTAGGCATTCTACCTCTGAAAAGAAAGCTTGAAGGATATAGGACATGTCCTAAGAAATGTAAGTTTCCACATGAAAGTGACAACTGAGGTCCTGCTTGTTTATTAATTAGAAACTATATGTAATTTCAGTTAGGATTTTTTTATCATCACTTGGCTACTCATCCAGACTGTAAATGTGGATGTGGGAATTTTCCATTTAAATTTATAGTTTGGAAGATTAAAGATCTTACAAGTAGTAATGAAAGAAAATGGAGATGTAGGTACTGAACCAATTAATTCGTCATATAAATTCCTTTTTGTTACCTACTGCTACCTATTATTTTGCTTTTATATCTTCAAATTCACTGGTAAGAACGCAACAAAGGGCAAACTATCTGGTGACTGGAGGCTTATACAGCTGCTGTGTGTGTACAAGTTCCAGTGTCTTCAAAACAAGACAGAGGAACACAAATATAAAGGCTATCATCTTAATAGAAAGAAATGACAATAGGAACTGTTAAAAGCTGACATCTGTAGTTGTTAGGATTCAAAAGTATGGATGAATACCATAATCATGGCCTAAAACAGTCCTCCATTTCACAATGGTTTTTATATTTGTATTAAGACCCCTGAATGGAAACCGAAGAACAACCCTTATTGCACATCATTCCATTATGCTTTTGTATTTCATGCAAGTCTAACTACATGTAACCTTTTATACAGATGGTAGGATAAGAGAAGCAAGTGTCTAAACAGTTATTTCCTTTTCTTTCTAACCACAGCCAGATTCGTGGCTCACACTATTTGGAAAATATGAAATGATGCTACCAGATGAGCAGACTCTTAAACTTTTTATTTCCCTTAATAGATTTATTCTACAAGGAAAGACCTTTTCACAGAATCACCTCCTGAGTGAGAAGGAAATCACTAATATATGATCACTAGCAAGTAATTACTAATATTGACAAAATGTTCCTAACATTAGATTGATTGCTAACAAAATAAATACCAGAGTGAAAATAAACAATTTATAGCCTTAACATGAATTACCACGTAATGCATTTATATAAAACAAACAACACATCACAGTTACTTCTGAACTGACAAAAGACTTGGTTGTGCTTGAGGTGTTTGTGGTTTAGTTTGGTGGGGTTTTTTTTTCCTTTAAGTTTTAAACCCCTCAAAATAACAAGGCCAGAAAAAGTACAGTTTTGATGCATGCAAATGCATATCCAAAAAACCTGGATGAGTATTTTTTATTGCTGATATAATGCTTCTCAAATAAAAACTTAACCAACTGCACTTTGAAGACCCACAAAGAATTATCTCTATAAAACCTTTTCTCTATGGTTTCTCAGGTGATGAGGACCCCAGAAAAAGGGTAAAGTTTGAATAAGAAGTGTTTTTTCCCTGCAGCAGCCACTAATAAAAGTCTTTATTCTAACAATGAACTGAAAACTGACATTCACTATCCTTCCACATAGCACTTATTTACTTTAAGACTGTGATCGAGTTTAGAAGTCTAAAGCGGCTGAGCTCCATCCCTGTATCTGTCAATCCTGTCAGAATGACACTGTGGGGTCTCATTTCATAGATCTAATATATCCATTAAAAAAAGAAAAAAGACTCATTTTACAGCACACAAACTGCAAAACAAATAAGCATCAGAAAGAAAAGAACCTTTCACTTATACTGAAAGTAGACCACAACTCATCTTTATTAACAGACAAACCCTACAAAATTAATGATCTATCTGAAAAGTACAAGGTATGATGGGAAATAAACTTGCCCAGTGCAATTCAGTAGTCCCTGCTCTACTTCATTCTTGTTCTATGAATAATGCCAACATTCTCCAGTCAACTCTGGAGTTGTTAAACAAACCCAAAGCTTCAGGTGAGAAAACCTCAATACCCAAAGAAAAGGGTACGTGCAGATGGTTGTGAAGAGGTTTGGGTGAAAAAAAATCCCAAAAAACATTTAAAAGATAATTTTTTAAAAAAATTTTTAGAGTTTAAATATTCCATGGTGTTCACAGCCAAGACTGACGCTAGTGGGGTTTTTTTGAGTTTTTTTAGAATTACAGAAAATTCTAGTACTATATCTGAACTTACAGCTTATAGACCTGTATTTTATTTCAAAGCAACTGCCTGCAAAAAGTAAACTTATTCAAAGTGCCCTACAGCAACACTAAACTTCTAAATTGTACATTTTAACTCATTAACTGAGATAGTTGAAGTAATTTCTGCTGCAAAGACTTAAGTAGCTACAAGAAATAATTCTTCCTGTGGACAGAAGATATGATATTCTTTTTGCTTTAAAATCATCCTTTATGTTTAGACTCTTTTATATTTATTCCCTGACATCTTAGCAGTCTGACCAAACACTATTAAACTTTTTACTGCCCTTAATAGATTTATTTTGCAAGGAAAGGCCTTTTCATACAATCACAGAAAGGCTTGGGTTGAAAGGGACCACAAACATCACCTAATGACATCGGCAGGGACACCTTCCACTAACCAGGTAGCTCAGGTTGCTCCTCTTCCTTTCATTTTGTCTCATAGAAAGGAAAGAAAATATCCACAAATTTAGTTCATTTTGTTCTTTATCTCATGTGACTCCCTTCTTTCACAAAAAAAGGAGAAAACATGACATGGATTCTTCCCTTTTTAACCCAACAAGACTAGACATGGACTCTGCTTAGAGTTCTTTTGTTTTCAGATGTGAATTGTCTTCATGAAACCCCTTTCTTTATTTTTCCTCATTGCCTATGCATCTACTTTTCTAGATAAATAATTTGATTACACGTTATATCTGGCTGAGTTAAGCATCTTCCTAACTATCAAGTAAATGGTACAGGTGCAATTAACACTGCTATGATTAAATCTGCTATGATTCAGATCTTTTGTACACACAGACCTTTTGCTTATATCCCCATTTTTTAACTTCTTTTGTATTCCCCTTTCCAGCATCATGGCCTTCGGCTGACAAGAGAGAAGACAGATGGCAAAGAAAAATTACTTTGATTTACCATGTCAGCATAAAAACTTGAAACCACTTAATGCTATGGAAGGATTAGAAAACAACAATAAATTTAAGTACATTGCTTCTAATTGCTGAGGGCTGGGCACTATTCCTACAATGTTCAGAGGAAGTGTGAAATGAGGCTTAAATAGGGTAAGTAAGGCCAGGGAAAGAGCCTGTTTTCTGCATTAAGAGAAAAAGCTTCTGACAGAAAGGAGCAAGCTCAGATTTTGGTACAGCAGCACTGATGATGCAGAAATGCTTCTCTAAGGCTTTATTTAGTAAACTAGAGGACTGGGAAACTTCCTGCCATTTCTCTAGAATCACTATGAGACGTATCTTAAAATATTTTAATTTAGAGGTATTCAACATAAGCCTTCAAAGGCCCTATGAAAAATGACCTCAATTTCTCAGGCTTTTCTACTAAGCTGATTTGTTTCTGAAAATATCTTGATGAACCATAATAGAACAAATGTTTATAAAAACCAAATAGGAGTAACTGCTCTTGACATGATGGTGAAGTCTTAAGGAACTTTACCTTTTATCTTTTATTAACTATTAGGTTATTCTGCCTAGAGATACTGGAATATTCTCTTAGGAGATATCAACAGAACAGTAGTTTCAACCCTCTCATGGGTCCCTCACTAAAGGACAGACACTGAGGTGCCAGGGTGTGTCCAGAGAACAGCAGAGCTGGGAACGGTCTGGAAAGTCAGTCCTGTGAGGGGCAGCTAAGGGAGATGTGTGTGTTTAGCTATAAGCCCGGAGAAAAGGAGGCTCAGGGGAGACCTTACTGCCCCCTACAATACCCTGAAAGGAGACTTTCCTGGGGGGTCGGCCTCTTCTCCCAGGCAGCTAGAGACAGGATGAGAGGAAATGGTCTCAAGATGTACTGGGGAGATTCAGGTTGGACATCAGTTAGACTTTCTTCACTGAAAGGGTGGTCAGGCCTTGGACTGAGTGGCTAAGGGAGGTGGTGGAGCCACCAGCCCTGGAAGTGTTCAAGAAATGTCTGGATGCGGCACTGAGTGCTGTGGTTTAGTTCACAAAGTGGTGTTTGATCAAAGATTGGACTCGTGTTGGGAGGTGTTTTCCAACCTTGATGATCCTGTGATTCCATATCAGAAGAGGTCACTAGATAATCCTAAAACAGGCAGATCAACCACACAGTCCAAGTGTACTTTAAATATGCACAAAGGTAGTAAAAATATAGTGCACTTAATTCATGTGATTGCCACAGCTCTTTATATTTGATACCAGCATCTTTTAGAACAGCCATTGTGACACTTCTGTGTTTGAAACAGAAGCAGTGTGGCAGGGAGCCTGCTTGCCAAGGGGGAAGATTAAAAGGTCTTTGACTGAAAGCTTCTAGTTTACTGGAAAATCCCAGATTTAAGCACTGACAAAGCACTGACACCCAGTCTAAGCACCGAGTGATCTGAAACTTTCTTTGGCTTCTGATGAAAAACAGCCTTTGCCAAGAGTTCAGCTTCCAGTAATGCTTATTAGGGAAAAACTGATTAAAATTTCAGCTTTTGCTTTTTCACATGAGTATCACAAGTAATTTTGATCCCTTCAGGCAGAAACCAGGGCAGTTTCAGAAAGCAGCAATAAAACCCTTGCAAACACCAAGGTCTCCTTTTGCCAAGGGAAGCTCCAACAAACACCACCCTTTGTGCTTCCATCCAGAGTTGCACAGAACAAAATAGAAAAAGCAAATGAGGATCTCTTTAGCAACAGTTCTTATATGATAGACCCTGACTGATATGATCACATCTGAAGAGAACTCTTCCATAAGGATAAGCCTCTTTCCACCATTCCTGTCAGATCTTCATGCTCAGCTACTTCTGATAACAAAAAGTTTCTGTCAGCAGCAAACAGGAAGAATGTCCAAGACAACAATCACTGCAGTGAAGCTTCTCATAACTCCAAAATGTCTTGAACATTGAGTAGCTGTTCTCAACACTTCTGTGGATCACTGGAACACCCTACTCTGGAACCCAGCTTACAGCCGTACAGCAGAAATCCAAAGTATCAAGAGGACATCCACATCTTTTCTTGCATTTTAAAGATACATTTTTAGTTAATACCCACTTCTGCTGCTACTTAGTAGAGATTTCTTTAGTACATATTTTTATTCCTGCAGCCCAGTTTATGTCTGTCAAACAGATAGTGATCTCAGAAAACAATGGAGACCCCTATGTGAACGTTTTATAAAACACAGAAAAACAACACAATCTCCCTTGAATTATAACCTATTGTACTACCAAATAGATCATACAAACAGCAGATCTATTACCTGTAATCCTAAAAGGTGATCAGAGTGCCTTCTCAAGGATCCCCTTAGCTATCACTATTTAGGAATTACTTTTTATGGCAGAAATCAGAAATTTCACTTCTGAATAGTGAAATGTCCTCACAGGCATCTGCCTGCTGGTACTACCTACCAGCCACAGACCTATCTAGGTATTTCCAGCAGAACTCTACACAGTCACCTAGAGCAGTTTTGCCATCTGAAAATGTCCAGTTATTGCTGTCTCAACTCAATCAGTCTTTCCCCACTATACCTCTCAAAACAGGAAAGGAAAACTGCAATTAAAAGAGGTGACTGAAGCAGATGGTATAAATAAGGTTTCTCAGGAACAGCAGCAGGAGCTACAGCTTTACTTTGAAACTATGAAAAGAACACAGCACCCATACATCCTTGATCACAAGAAATGCTAACCATACTAATGCCAAAAATCTGCTACATTAAGTAAGAAAGTACCAGCAGAAAAACTAAAAACTCAAGTTGCATGAATTCAGCATTTTGGTTTGGCTAGTAAAATAGAACCAAGCCCCAGACACCCCACACCTCGACTGTCTGCTTTGCAGAGCAGGTTGTGAACTGCTACCAGAGGAAGCCAAACTTGAAGTATTTAACTATCCAGCTGTGTACCAATCACATTTCAGCTGCTAAATGGAGAAAAAAGACATGAAACAACATTAACATCAGAAAAAGATGTTTTCTTCCCTCTCTCTCCAAACAGACAAGATTACTCTGGGCAGTAGAAGCAGCAAAGAATGGTGAAGATCTGAGAGATACCAGTCAAAAAATCCTGTTCACTGCAACACTGGAAAAATCTGGGATATAATTCTAGGTAAATCTTGGTTATCCCACAAGTTCTGCATATGTTGTTGTCAGAGACCCAAAATGATGGCACTTGTCACAGACTGGAGTACAAGACAACACTGCCTCTAATTCACTGTCCTCAGAAAGTGCACAGGTGGTTTGTCACCATTTCATCACCATAAATATTGCTCCAGAAGATATACATCATACCCTCTTATCTTATTAATTTACTGAAAGAACAGTACAACTTCCAACTTTTTTCAAAGTTTTGTACAACTTTCAGCCTTTCTAAAAATCTGGGGCCTCACCAGCTGAAATTGAAGAACATTTGAGAGAAAAGGTATCATTCCATCCTGGTTTTATATAATTCAAAAATAATGAAAGTGCCATCAAGGAATACATTTAGTAAAAGAAAGATCAGATTTAATTGTATTCAGGGCTGCATAATCATAAGCTTTACCATGTTCAAGATCCTGCCAGTCCTTCCTTAACACCCATTGCACCAGCAAGGTCTAAACCTTGTCTCTCCAAGTACAGTAAGGCGGGACTCTTCCTCCTAAGGACGATTCAATCCATTTAAGTGCAAAGACTCATTTCCTGGCCTCATGTGAGCTCTACTAATTTAATCCATATGCATATTTCAGGTGCTTTACATATAGCAGTCATGATACAATTACATCAAGATAAATGTGGTTATGATGGTTACTAATACATTCTTTTTCACCATCTATACCCCAAATATATCAAAATTGTACTTAAAAGCACAATTTACAGCCTTCAATATTTCTACTGAAATACAAGTACAAACAATTAAGACCATTATAAAGTTTTCCTGCAACCCTCTCCCATTTTGAAGTCGCCCAATTAAATAGTATTTCCTTACCAACAGAAAGAAGCAAGATTTTTCTTCCTTTGAAAAGCAAACTGAATACAACAGGGTACTCAGGGAAAATTTCAACTTTCAATTACTGCTAGTAAGCAGCCAAAGTGTGTTGACTGTCAACCAGAAAAACAGTGTCAAATCTTTATCTACAAAAACATGTTCTGTGAAAAAACTATGTTCTGAGCTGATGCAGCCTGTTTCTCATTCAGCTAATAGGCACTGGCTTCCATGTGTGAGTTTCCAGTGAAGTTTCCAGCGAAGCTCCTTCTTCACCTCACAACATGATAAAAAGAAAAAAAGGCTTCCCTATATATCTATGTATTTATATGTCATTCTCTAGTCTGCAAATGTAAATTTAAGATGTCCTTTCCCTAGTCTGGAGAGAACATGAAGTCTCTTTTCCTTATCTTTGGATATCTTAATCAAACTGCTGGCAAGTTAATGATAATACGAGATGTTTGAGAAGTCTTTTCTAAATTAATAACTTTAATTTGTAAGATTGATTACCCATGTTCTGTCTCTGAAGCCCATATATTCAGCACCTTTTCTTCAGCTGATCATCATGCTGATATTTGGCAATGGGATATTCTCTCTTTCTCTTAGTTACCTCCATCCTCCAAGCTTAAAAAACCTTATTTTAAAAACAAACTGTAATTAATTTGAAGCCTTCATATAATTAAGAATTTTTTAAACTGGGACTGATTCCATAAGTTACACGAACAGGCGCAATACAGCACTTCATGTTTAAAAAAACCCATTCCCTGTTAATGAATTTTTTTCCTATTTTGGACTTGGAAGATGCACTTTGACCTTTCCCTTCTTCGTGTTTTCACTTGCGCAATCAGTCAAAGAAAAAAAATTCAAAATCCTACCAACTACTAATCCTCTTTAATTGTATTTTGGAATTCAATCACCCAGTTAAAGATGCTGTAAAATCACCTAAGTAAAATTAAACCAATCATGTGAATTTAATACAACTTTATGATATAATGACTTTTCTTGATTCCTCAGTACTTGTAATTTGATGTTACTACTTTTTGTACTACTAAAACACCTGCATATTATTTTTCTCTAGCAGTTTTCTAAATTTATTTTCAAATGCATTTTTACTTGTTTCCTAAATATGAAGGCACAGACATAGTAAAATTTAATAGCAAAATCATGAAAACCCAAATGAATTTTATTGATTATAATTAGTTCAGGTGAAGAGTAATCCTAACATTTATTAAACAGTGAAGCCATCTACCAATATCACCATGAGGATTTAAAAAACCTTTTCCAGTTTTATGAGTGCACCATGAAATATTCTTGTGGTTTTTCTACCATTACAGCTGAATCATCTTAGTCTTATTCCTTTTTATTGACATTTCAAACAGGATTCTGTAAATCAATTAAAATAATTTAAATACACTAGATTCACAATTAAAACTGTCTATGCTACTGAGGCACTTCTGAACAGTTTACCTTGTCAGATCTCAACATGTAATTAAAAGGAAAAATCTTTTCCTTTAAAACCTAAACCTGAAAAATTAGATTTGAAAAACTGCAGTAAATAATCTGTTTTAATAACAGAAGTGAAAAAATTAAGCAGGAAACCACATGCCAGAATTTTCATTCAAAAGCTGTATTAGCTTATTTATGCTTATGCTTTAAGGCTTTATTTTGCAGAATTATAACCTCCAGTACACTCTGATACATACCAGGTGTTCATAAACAACAGCAACACAGAATGCCAACCCTTTGCACAATCCCCAGAAATCAAACTCCTGCAGACTAATTTGATTTTTAAGTCAACACATGAAGTACAAACAGCTACAGGCATTAAAATGGAGAGAATTACATCTTGGAAAACTACAGTAACAGGCACTCGTTTGCATATAATGCATATTTATACATCCTGGAAATGCATGATTGCTGACAAACTCAACAATGTAAATTTAAAACACTGAGGATCACAAACAAACTGTTGGCAATTAACTTTCAAATACCAATAGCAACATCTCCATAAGCCAATTTCAAATCCATATGCTCAGCTCTTCATGAAAATCCTCCTATTAAACAGGAATGTCATCACCTTTTGTGTGACTACTAAGCATAGCTTCAAAAAACACCTGAAAATTTGAGCTCCTTTGGGAGCTCAAAATTTGGGAAATGAGGAGGGTATTTCCAAGAGCTACATACTAGGAATCAGCTTCTCTTATAACTAAAGTGCCTCTGGAATAACATAAAAAGCAATACTTAGAGATTTGAAGGATTTTAGCAAACCAAATCTGTTGTATTCTTCAGGCATCAGTTGAACAATGGCCACTGCTGGATTTCAAGGTGCTATTCTAAGTCCTTTTCAAGCCAGCATCCAGTTTCTTCATTGTTAGGTAACTACCACAAGTTATCAAACACAAAATTCCTCAAACGTTTCACACCACAGGGTTTTTGTGCATAGTCTTCTCTATTACAAAGAAATTTTCTGTCTTGAATCAGTCATTTTTGAAATAAATGGTAAATAAGATAATGAATGATAGCAAAGGCTCAGGGGGAACCTTGCCACTCCCTACATCTACCTGAAAGGAGGTTGTGGAAAGGTTTTCTGCTATGTGAGAAACACTGGATATTGGGAAAAATTCCTTCACTGAAAGGGTGGTCAGCCACTGAAACAGGCTGCCTAAGCAACAGTGAAAATCTTAAAAGAAGTGTGGATTTGGCACCTGGGGACATGGTTTGGTGGTGAACATGGTGGTGCTGGGTTGACAATTTTATTTCATCTTTGAGGTCTTTTCCAATCTGAACAATTAGATAATTCACAACACCATGAATGGAAGTGATAGTAATTTTTGTTAGATATGCACAAACAGCAGTTGAGAAATGCTATTTAAGCCAATGGCAAAATGGTTGTTGCCAAGAGAAATCTATAGCTCTCTTAGGTAAATGTGAAAACCTCAGAACAATGCAGAAAAATGTAAAAAATCCAGAAATTTCTCCAAGTCCTAGTTTTCCCACTTTCATGTGCGTGTTTCGATTAAATTCTGCAACACAGTGAAGGTGAGATCACCTTGACTGAAGAACTAAAATTCTTTAAAAATTATGAATTATAATTAAACACAGAATGACATTACTACATAAATGACTCACTCTGTCCCTCACCAGACACCGGCATACAGCTACACAAAGTGTTTCTCTTATAGTTTAGGCTTCTGATCTCTGTTGTAGGCTGAAAAATAAACCTAGAAAAACCTTTTTATTTTTTCCCCTAGGAAAACTATCCCATTTTAAACGCTAGCAGACAAGCCTAAAGAAGTTCTTTGAAACTTTTGAGTGCATGAAGGGGACAGATGGGGTTTGTCCACATTCTTCTTTGCTCTACAGTAACTGTGTTAGCCATTCTCTTCTCAATAGTAAACCTGAAAGCACACAGTAAAGCCTCTAAGGCTACTGGAGAGGTAACAAACCCAGCCCCCTTTCTCAGCAACCTTGCCACATAATCTGGATTTCAGCACCAAACCTCATTCCCTGGCATGTTAACTCTCTGCAGCATCTGTCACTGCTATGAATGGCTGATCATAAGTACCTCTGTAGTCATCTCAGTGCCATTAAGCAGATGGCAGCGCTAAATCCGAATGATGTAGTACATCTCCCTGGTGGACTTTGTTTCCATACACCACCATTATTCTACAATTCCTCAGTAATAAATCTTATGTATTCTAGAGAACATTAAACAGTGAGCTGACAGCGACAATTGATTTATTAGCATCCATTTCCCTTTGCCATATTATTGTCCTCACAAACACTTGTGCAGATCATGTATGGAGTCACTAAGGGACCAAAAGCACTTTGGCTCAATTTGAAGCCTGTTTCAGAGATTTAAAATAACTAGATTTTTTTCAAGCTGAAAATGTTTGCACTACAGTTTTAAATGAAGATTGAACTAAATCCTCTTGATTCCTCCACAATACTGTTAGGTGAATTTTCATAATAAAATTGATCAAGCATTAACACCAGGCCATTAAAGTACCCACTACTTTCTGCAATAAAGCCAAACAAATAATTACAATTCTAGACAGGCTTGGGAAGCCTTTTAAGAGTGAGCTACATTATATAAGGATGCACACATGCTGGCGACAAGTCTACATGTATTTGACACAGGCAAATATCAGCACCAGGAGTCACAAGTTTGGCTTTCACAATTACAATTCATATTTTACCATAAGTTCCTGAAAAGGGTTTTTTTGTTGGCAGAAAACTGCACATGGGAAATTAATACATTTGTATACACAAGAAATTTTATGAAGGAATTCCTGACTCCATAACACACCCTTGACTGCATATCATGTAACCCTAAAGCCTGATTGCATACTGGGGCATGAAGTGATAGGAGAAGGGTATGGCTTTAAACTAAAAGAGGAGAGATTTAGAATAGATATTAGAAAGAAAGTCTTTACTGTGAGGGTGGTGAGGCACTGTCAGAGGCTGCCCAGAGTATCTGTGAATGTTCCATCCCTAGAAGTGTTTTAGACCAGCTTGGATGGAGTTTGGAGCAACCTGGTCTATTGGAAGTTGTTCCTGCCCAAGGCAGGGGGTTGGAAATGAATGATCTTTGAGGTCCATTCCAACCCAAACTATTCCATGATTCTATGAAGCATTTGCTACCCTCTGATTTTCAGAAATTGCAAAATATTTTTTAACTTTTAGATTGTTTGGGGTTTTTTTATAATAAGACTAAACAATCCAGTTGATTAAATATCCCAGTTTACATTGATAAAATTATCTAACAATCCCTCTGCAAAAAAACCCCATGTAATTTAATCTTCTAAAAAATCAATTAGGTATCTAGTAATGCACAGTACAGCTTCAAGGGATATTTTAAGTCTTTTTGACCATAAAAAAAAATTCTGTTAAAGGACAACATGAAGCACTGTTTGGTGTTCTGTTGCATGAACAAGCATAATAAAATGTTCTAAAGGAAAACAACATTTTTAATAGGATTACAGGGCATTAAGATAAAGGAGAACTCAGAAAACTCTCATGTTTCTCTCTCTGTTAGTGTTGTGGCAGGTTTTAACTCAAACTTCAGATTGCCAGGCACAAGGAAGGATACAGTCTCACACTATCAAATAAAATACCATTAAACTTCTAACCACCCATGATTTGGTATCATCAAGCAGTTAGCACATAGAATGGAATAATGTATTTGCAGAACAAAGTCTCAACTACCTTTATGCACACAAAAATACACAGTTCCCTATTCTTCATAACTAAACATGTCAATCATCCTAATCCAACTCAGATTTGGCCATTTCTGGGAAATACACTTGAACTGTGCAGATTAAAAGAGCAGTATGGGAGAGTCACACTGCGTTGTGCTGAAGATTGAGTTTGGAGAATGCACTCCTGTGCATCTACAGCAAAAGATTTGCTGTCATGCAACCTCTTAGAGATCTCCAAAATTCTTCAAGATATTTTAGGTTCTATTGCAATTTTCTATCTTTAACAGATGAATCACTGAATAAGCAACACGTTTAAAACAAAAATTAAAAGTTTAACTGTTTCCACCATATCACACATTGCACACTTGTGAGCATTAAGCCCTGTTCCTGCACTCAAACTTAGTAACATACTAAAAACTACTGCAAGTAATTTAATGAGACAACTAATTTTCAGTTTATTAGCTATTTCTCAGATTTTCTCCTTAATACAAAGTATCACTAATACCATAGTGTTTCTAGATAAATCAGTATCAGAAGACATACTAGAAATACTATTACTTCAAGATTACTATTTTCAACTTAGAGAAGGAAAGAGTAACTTATTTCCACAAGCTGGTCACCAAATAATGCATTTTAAACACATCACTGCTCTCCATGCGCAAGTGCAGTTTCTTTCCATGTTTTATGAAGGCAAAAAATCAAGAATTAATAAGGCTAAACTATGAAAGCTATACATTTTTCCCTAATTTCTTTCATAGTAAGGGCATTGTAATGTACCTAAATATGATAAGTATCTCACTGTGGTTACAGAATGATATTTTGCAATATGGGCTACTATACGATATTCAGATTAAAGATGGGGATGCTGGTCTAGGTAGCTCAGATGGCTGCCTCTAGTTACTACCTTTTGCCTGCCAATACTATCCTAAAAATCTTTCTGCCAAGCCAGAAAATATGCCAGAAAATAAGTCTTGCTATCCTGTGAGAAACATGCGAGTGAATAATTTCTTATTTTCTTTTACTACAGAGCACTTAATTAAATTAGGGGAAAAAGTCAAACAATCATTAAGAAGGTAACATTCATTAAAATCTGACAAGATATGTACTGTGAAAATAAAGGTAGAATACAAAGAAAGCAATCACTTTATGAAGTATCTCCTTCTAGACAGCTAGACATGTGCATATGTATCTAAGAATATTATACATATTCTTATGTTTTAATCCTTCACAAGAGCAATTTCATTCCTTGGGAGATTTGCCTTTTTTCTAATTTTAGTTCAAAGGAAGAAAATCTCAGTGAAAATCTTCTTAATGTGGGGGAAAAAAAAAACAAATCTAAGTAATGTTTAATTTTGGCTCAGACAAATGACTTTGTAATGAAGTCCAAATGTTTGTGTGCAATAAACCCATTTACCAACAGCACAAGAAAGAAGGCAGAACAGAATTGCCAACATAAAAGTTGAGGACTACTTTGGCAATTGTGTTTTGGAAAAAAAAATCCATTACCAGCAACTGGTAAAATCAAAAGTGTTTAAAAATACTGCTGAAAATCAAGTGGGAGAAGGAAAAAAAAATGGAAAGATATTCAAATTTGTCACAAGGAGTTCCACAGGGGAGTAAAACAAACTGACAGGTGTATTTTTCTTACAGTCAAATACATGTAAGAAACTGGAACACAGCTTTGTAAAAGTAGTAAGAAAATTTAATCAGTTGTGTTTCAGAAAATTTAATACCTTCTATAAAGTTGCATTTTTCTCCTCTCCCCTCCTTACCCACTCCTCCCTCCCAAAATGAATCTGAATTAACTTGAATTTCCTGAACTTTTGAAAACTTTGATTTAGGATTTGGCATCACTAAAACTTTTACAAGTTCTCAGTTCTATTTCTTTTCATCCACTCAGAAATTTAACTTTTATACTTATGTAATAGTAAAAGCAAGTAACATTGGAGTTATTTCTAAAATCCTCTCATAATATTTTTGGTGTTTAAGATGAAATTGAAAAACTCTTAAATAAAAGTAACTGGCCAACCACAGAATTTTTTGGAAGTAGTTACAGTTGATTTGGAGGCTTACCTTTGTGCTTGAGTGCTGTAGCTGTTATCATAGGAATCATAGCTTTGTTCATCATAAGCAGCTCCATAGCCATCATCATACTCCTGAAATGATACAAAAGATGCAACATTAACTTCAAGCACACTCTAGAAACAGAGCAGTAACCTAGTTCTAGGTGTGAAAGACAACACTCTCCTGCTATGTATGCATAACATATTGTGTTGGTTTAGCTATTATCAACACAAAACAATCAAACCACCACACAAATGTACACCATGAAGTAGCAAAATCTTTGTATGGAGACTACTTCTAGCTATAAAACTTAGACCATAATTTCGTTAAAGGTATTTTAAGCTATTGGCAGCATGCTTCGAAAAGATAGGTTTTTTTAGTTAACACTAGCTTGTGCAGATGACAGTACAAACATTTCATGTCTCCATGTTCTTGAGTTTGAGTGAGCTACTGATCTTCAAGAAAGCTCTGGGAAGCATCTCAGGAATTAAAACATCTCAAATATTGTACAACTGACTTAGGTAGCTGACCTATTTCTGGACAATAACTTCAATATTCTATGTAGCTCTGGAGAGGAAAGAACTTCCCTAGAGATAAGACTAGTAAAAATGATAGTTTTACTACTCTGAATACTCTTCAACTTGTGGGAGTTTAGCACTGAACAAGAAACTAGAAGTAATGTTTTCTTACTTCTCTCCTCCTATTCACAGTAGTTAAGTATACATTGCAACCATCTTCCCAAAATAGTTCTGTATTTGAACACCAATTTGAACAAACTAGTAAGTCCAGCCATATAGAAGTTTAGAATAAAAACAAGTGACAGTGATTATGTGTTTTCCCAGAGAGAAGGATGAGCTATAGAATTTTGAACTGTCATCAATTTACTGTTTTGTCCAATAATACACCTAACCAAGCTAAACACAGGAAAAGCAGAAATGGCACAACCACTGCACTGATTCCTAGGAAATCCCAATATCTAAATCCTGTCTAACTACAACAAAGACCTCAATGGATATTTAGGAATGTGTTGCCAGATGAGAATGACCTAATGAGAAGATACTTTGAAGACTGGAAGATCATCCCTCACATACATATGTACCTGTCTATATAAATGGTGTTTTCTGAATAAGTGTGTATCCAGCCCTGGCAATTAAAGGACAACGCCTCATGAAAGAGGCAACATTTTCATGAAAAGGAATGTTTAGGAATCTTTCCGCAGTGACAGAAAACAAAACCAACAATCAGTATCAATTTAGATAGGAACTACAAATGACGGATTGTCTAACTCTAGACACCAGTAGATTGTCTAACAGAAAACATCTCCAATGATAGGAATCTGACAGCTTTCTATAGCAGAAATCAGTGATATCCTCAAAACAACTGATAGGACACCAAATTTCCTATGAGTTTTTAGCAAGTTTTCCAGTAATTTGAAATTGCTTCTATGGAAAACAGGCAACCTGCCTATCAATAAAGCTTCACCACTGCTAGATCAGTGCACATGATTGCTTCCCAGCAGTGATTAGGAAAAGGGTGTCTGTGAACATTTGACATCACAGTTGAGTGAGTTTATTCATTGGTTTGGAAGAAGAAACTAGGATTCTTTCAACTGTCAGTTGCACGGAGATACCTGAATAAATAGTCTCTCTTAAAAGGAAATGCATTTTCTCTTTCAGTAATTCATTGCCCTGAAACTAAAAACTAACTCAGACTCTTAGGATTTTCTTGCCCATCAGATATGGGTTTTTCTTGACAACCCACAGACTAAACCCCAACCCTGCTGCCTCCTGGCAGTTATTCCAAACAGGCATTTTATTACTTATTGATGCAATACATAGACATCTGTTAACAATACAGACCTTGACCAACAGCAGAAGCTGCCTGAGCCTATTTTTCCTCTGTTCCAAAACATTTACATGACATTTGGTCTGCTCTCATAGATTCTCCCAGCTGTGAACCAGCCATCCAAAGAGAGGCTTCCAAACTTTAAACTGGGCACATCCAGCAGTGGCAACAAATTAAAGTGGAGGACTGAAATTAACCTTTTAACATGTTAGGAAAGCTTTGCCCCTAAGGGATCATTAGAGACTTCTTGAGCAATCAATCCTCTCATTCACATTTATGTTAACTATTTCACCAAGAAAAAAGGATCATGAAAGAAAGACGCTAAGAGACTACTTTGAAGTCATGGTGTTTCTGTGACTTATTGAAAACAGAGGAACAAAATAAATTTGAAATGAGAAGATTCTTCATAAGATGTTCAGCAGAACAGAAGGAAAATTTGGGGAAGGTCCACTCTTCATCATACTGAACTGTTTCTTTTATTAGCACTTGTCTTCCAGAGAATTTTCACCCAGGATACATTACTGTTCATCACTTCATGTGTTAATCAGTTGACAACTGCTGAAATTAAGCCCTGCATTATGATGTTAATGGTGGCCCTTAGAAGCCTTGTATGGAAAGATATCTAGTTTGTGGTCTATATATGGGACTCCTGTCCAAATTAAAATTGTCAAAGGGTGCTTCTGAGATTACTATAGCCTGTTTAAATTGATCAATTATCTTTTATGGTTGTATTTCACAGAATCACAGAAGGGTTTGGGTTGGAAGGGACCTTAATGATCATCTTGTACCATGCCCTGTCATGGACAAGGACAACTTCCATGTGTCCAGACTAGATTAGGTTGCTCAGACTCGCATCCAACCTGGCCTTGAACATTTCCAGGGATGAGGCAGCCACAACTTCTCTGGGCAGACTGTGCCAGAGTCTCATCACCCCCACAGGAAAGAATTTTTTCCTAATATTTACAGTTATAAACCTCAAAGTTTACACTGAAAACAAGATAAATATGTGCAACATGCTCCAAAAATAAAATAGGTTTGCTCTCAATAGCTTGTTCTGTTAAGAAATAAGAGATTCAAGTCCCAAAATATGTGTTTGCTCTGCACGATTCCTTTGAAGTAGTAATTAGGCAGGAGCAGCTGAAGTATGTTTCAGAGCTTTCCCTGAACTAGGTCTGACAGTATTTGCTCTTACTCATGCAGTATTTGAAAACTTTCTCTTTCAGGAGGTTACAAATAAAGTCAATCAAGACAGAATTTTTACATTTTAAATTAAATCCATGCTACTTTCTGAATCACGCCTCTTATGGCTTCAGTGAATGTTCTCTTTATTTAGTATTTAGGTGAAATATCCTTGGCCATCTGGCATATTCCAGTGCCATAAAATACCATGCTAACTTAAATTAAAATAACTACCAGTTTTACACACATATAATGAAAATGAACAGAACTGAACTTACATGCACAGAAAGCCTGTACTTAACTACACCTTTGTACTAAGTACATTCTACTAAGCCCAAGCATTGCTATACAGATTTCTTTCTATGTAGTAACAAAAGAATTACACCTTTATAAAAACCTTTTCATTATAGTTTTCCTGCTGGTTTTTGGGCATCTTTCAGGTACTTATAAAAGCATTCACTTTTATATTTAAAGTCATTATTCTTCTTCACACGAATCACAGTGTCTGTATTCCTTCCACCTACTAAATGTAATACAATGGACTTCCCTCTCTATTCATACTGCATATGCCTATGAATAGCTTCTCCTAAATGTAGTCAGATATCACAGAGTTTCCTGGTGAACCCATAGCTCATCTCCCACTTCAAAACCCAAAATATCATACGAGATCATGTCTTCATTCCATCAACAGAAGCCTTCTCTTATTCATTATTCTACTTTTCAGGATAACCTAGAAAACTTAATTCTTATCAGATTAGTCTGATCAAAAGGCAGTAAGTGTTCTGTACAGTCTCTGCTTACAACAGAAATGAGAGGAAAAAAGGCTGAAAATGCTGAAGTTCTTTTAAACTACAGGTATTTATCACCCAACATTTGAAGTATCCACCAGGAAGGTATCAAGAGCAACTGTCTTGACTTTAGGCTTAAGAATCTTCCGTTGAAGTAACAGAAAAACTGGAATTACAACACAGATCATCTGAAAAGAATATGAAATTACTCTGTAAAATCTCAAAGCTTATTAATGAACTCCTTTATTAAGCCAACCTATAACCATTTCTACTTAAAGAGAGCTTCTGCCTGCAGTGGTCTCAATGATGGTGCCCACATGTGAAATAAATCCAAAGAGCAGCACTGGTAGCTGTAATTGCTCTGTGTAAAGTACAGACATTTTTCATTAATAGAATGAATGGCAATGTGTAAATATGCACCCTTCGAATATATTAAGTTACTAAAATGGGTCAAAAAATGATAAAAGTAATCTTTGCCAAAACCTCTGCGCTCCCCAAAACATTATAAATCATGCTAAGCCTTGGTCATCAGTGCTTTTAATTACAACAGCACTCTGAACAAACCCTTGCAAGTGGAGAATAGGAAATTGTGGTTTTAAATTGTAATCTGCTGGCAGTGACAATGACAGACTACTGTTTGGACCCTCCTTAAGGAAAATGAACGATGTTTCAAAGAAAAGACAGAGAAACTGGAAGAAAGAAGAGGGTAAAAGTGGTCTTTAACAAAAAGGCCATTTGTGGAACTGGGAAAAAAGATCATGAAATCAATAAGAAATCAATTTTCCAGCTGTTCCCATCTAAGGAAATCCATCCAAGAGAAAAAAATAAGGCCGTTATCACTACAGCTAAAATGTTTTCTTTTACACAGTTTCTTTTCCTCATCATTCTCTGAAATTAATACTTATACCACTACTTTATTGCAGAATGCTGCAGGAACATATTCCTTTTAGATAAAAAACTATCAAATTTTTAAAAAAAAAGGTTTGTGCAGAGATTAACTTGAAGGAGAAAACACAAAACAGTATCAGTGCAGTGCAATGAACTTCTTTTGGCAAATTAGAACTGTAAAGAGAAGGAACAGCCATTTTGCTATGTGGGAATAACATCTTCCCCTCATTTAATCAACAGGGAATATGGGGCAATCAAAACAAATATGGTAGCTACAACCAACTTAAGTCTGAGTGCCAGCATCAAGGACATTAGCAGCAAACATGCACAGACTGTAAGCTCTTCTTTTGGAGATTTTCATCTGCTCTCCTCCAGAAGGAGCCTAGTGCACATCCAACCAGAACAAATAAGGTTTTCCTAGAATGAGAGATGCAGGAGTAGATTTTTTTTCATGCACCTCAAAAAACCCCTGAGGATTTGCTAATGAATATAGACAGCAACATTTAAACCAAATTACTATCAGACCAAAACAAGTCTGGTTTTCTATACATAACAGCAGGGAGCAGTGTCAGAATCAGGAGGACTCATTCAATAATACCAAGTTTCAGATAAGCAGATTAAACTAAAATACTTGGAAAGGAATTTTATAGGAATTTAAAAGGTGAATATTGAATTAGGCAAGGGGAAAAGCTGTTTGGCCTTTTCTCCAAAACACTCCACTTTTTCCACAGCCAATATCATTCCAGTTCCTGGGAAAATGGAAACAATTTGCATTCTCTCTCCATCTCATCCTGAAAATCCCAGAGAAGATAAAATATTTGCAAGTAAACAAAACAGTTAATTGAAGGGCTTAAAATATGAAAGGTTTTTTCCACATTTATTTCTTCTTGCTTGTCCTATGTACTGTGAAAGAGAACATTTTATTGGGAAGAAAAAGCCAAGAAATAATGTTTTATGTTATGAACTTGCTTTCCAAAAGTCTTACATGAATTCCCCCTGAATTTAAGAACAGTGGTAGTACTTCTAAAAAGCCAGAACTCAGTGAACAAACTGCTTAAGAAATGGAGCAATACCTAAATGGAAACCACATCATCCACAAAGGGGAAAAGGGGCAGCATAGACAAAAGATAATTTCTCTAGTTCTTAGAGATTGAAGCCCTAATTCAAGCCGTTTTCCAGGAACCCAAACAAAAAGCTTCACATTCAAAACAACTAAGCAAATAAACTCCGTGATTTAAAATGCTGCACATCATTAGGAAGTGATCAACATTCACCAGACCAAGGTAAATTAAAACACAGTGTAAATCTTGCAAAGTGATGCTGAAATTATACTTGAACTCCATTTAAGAATTTAAATTCTTTTCAAAGTCTTATGTCATCTGGACTAGCCCCTTACTTTCACTAATACTTTGCTAGCTCAACTTCAAGAAGTCTTTATTTCTAAACAAAAAAAATTGGGCTTTTATATATGGAGATATACACAGATTTTTCGCCTTTTTTTCCTACAGTTCTTACCTTCTTCAACCTCAAACAGCAAACGAATGTTAATGAGGAAACTCTACCTTAAAAAAGCTCACCAAACAAAATCAGCAGTGTATTAATAGCTCCAAGAAATTGCTTCCACATTAATTCTCAGTTTTTCAAAATCTAAATTAATTATGATCTCAATAGGAAGACAAGGAATTCAAGTTTAAGGCCAGAGATTAAAACAGAATTTGTACTGGCTTTCTAAAGAGGGAACTAAATAACAGGCTATAGGTTTTTCAATGAACAGGCTCTCCCTTGTAAATAGTAAGACTGCAATCATTCTTTTCTCTAATGGATACCTACATTCATATTTTGTAATAATCACTGGATCATGAAATTAATTTCTTAGCCACCCAGACAAATATTATTTGTGAATCAACTTTTCCTAAGGCTTACCAAATTTGTAGGATTTCCTGCAAAACCAAAAGGACAGAAAGCACTGTGTATGCTGGGACACTACCCTGGTGGTCAGCACATCATCTCCAGAGAGAACCAAGGGAATATGAATACCTGTAACAGGAATTTGAACCACAGGCCTTCCACTACCAGAAAAATACTGAGATTTCACTTAAAAGAGAGACAGACAACACACCATCTGCTCATTGTTTTGGGTGAGATCTTGTTAGACAGGAGGTTATAGCAATGTTTGGGGTCTTCCCCATTTCTCATGGGAAACAGGACAGTCATAGTCTCATCGTATTTTAATATCTGTAATACACGTGTACTTCACAGTACACAAACAGTGCTAGTTATAGTCTCACAATCCAGACTCAATGTGAGAACCACAATCTTGAGTCTGAAGTCTGCTTTGTTCACCAGTTAAAGCAATGTATTTCTGGAAATACCCACAAATGAATGCTTCAGGAACTATAAAACATAAAAACATCTCTAACCTTTATGGTTTTGCAGAAAGAAGAAATAACTAAATGCAGATTTAAAGGAGTAGGTTCTGAAGCCTGTTGTTAACAGTAACTTTTTCGCATCTGACTGTTCTGTACATCCTTTTGGGTGGCCTATATCCATATCCAACTAAAAATTATCTTGAAATCTAATTGGAAATAATTCACAGTGCTCTTTACCAAGTTATAATTAACTTAAGATTAGAAAGGCTCCCTTGGTCTCTTATAGGTAGACATTCCGTCTTAGTTCCATTTCTTAATACACAAAGCAATGTCATTGAAGCATTAGCTGCTAGAAACAACACATGTGGTCAGTGCATCAGAAAACTCTGACACTGAGTTAACCCTTGTCTGAACACCAGAAAACATCAATAACTTGGCCAAAACCAGAAATAAAGCTCTGACCACAAATCTTCCCCAGAACAGGGAGGAATATTTAGATCTGTCTTCCAAAGTAGTGCTGAAGCAAGTCTTGGCCACAACAAGCTAGACTGATGAGTTATTTTTTTAGTGTAGACATTCCACACTGCCAGAGCAACAAGTTTTAAATCCATGTTTAAAGGTCTTAATGCCTAAATATCTGATTATGAACTCAGATAAAACTCACTTAGCATTTAACACAATTAAGCAGCCAAAACAGGACTTGACACAGAATCATCACAAATATATTTATGCAAAGTACAGAAGTGAAAGACTGGCAGAATATTTGCAAAATATTTGCCTTTGTAAAATGAAAACAGAATCAAATAAAAATCTGCTCTTAAAAAGCTTCAGTTCCACTGCTGTGTTGCTAATTTGGAAAAAAGCCTCAGAGGTTGGAAGCTGCTGAGAAGACAACAACAGGATGAGGCCAAGAACAGTAAATGTTACAAGACAGTAACTGAGACTAAGCAGTTCTGTTCTAAGCCATGCTTGACTCAACATTTGCTAAGGAATTGACCTTACACTGTTACTAATTTCCTGCTTACTGGAAAATTGTGGAAAAGACTAAAATTTTCAGCTAGTAGTTAAATACAGTTTCTTTTTCTTACCTTAGTGGAATAAGTTGTCAGCTTAAAAATTCATAAAAAATATTTTTATCTATTAAACAGTATAGTCCAATGAAACTGTTTTAAATTCACATTTAATTAAAACAAAAATGTTCCTGAAACCATGTGTAAGTGCTTCAACAAATGTAGCATCCACCTTGTATGGATTCCCTCATCTAACTATTACAAAAATAATCCTGGCTATGCTTCACACATCACAACAGGTTTTCTCCTGACCTGAGCAGCTGAGGAAAGAAAAATGAGAGTCCTGTAAGTCTTCAGGGAAAGTTTATCACAGAAACCAGAGCAGTGAGGTCAGAATAGTGATTATAAAGTTGGCTGGCTGTAGAGGGCAGAAGTTTTCCTATCTAAGCGGATGCTATAGTTATTAAAGAGTCAGTCTTCAGAGAAAATGGTAAGGAACTGTCATTTAGTGGTTTCAATGGCTTCATCATGGTACTAACAGTGTAGTGGGGTCTCAGGAGGAATGAGTCCTCCGGCTGAGACTCATGTGAGACTGGCAATGGTGTAGTGGGAAAACCACTTACACTGAACTGGGAAGAGGTGCAAATATTGCTGCTAGTCCAGTATGTTGTGTGACTTCTGCAGAGACAGCCAAAGCACTCAAAGGCCACCAATGCAAAGACCCCAGAAAGCTGACAGAAGACAGAGGCAGCTCACTCTGAGTACAGTTTTCAGTAATGGGCAAGGTTCTGGAACACCTCCCAGTGGGCTCTAAACACAGGACAGCAATGTTCACAGAGTTTTCTTTATCTTGAGCCCACATTAAAATGCATCTCAAATTAACTACTTTTTGCCTATGCTATTTTTCCCATGGAAATACTGCCTCCAGAAGTAACCCTTCCAATTTTTCAGAATGAAATAGGTATTCCCCTTCACATTTTGATGATAACTTAAAAAAAAAACAACAGCTAGTTAATCAAGAAGAGGAAGGACAGATATCAGATAAGCAGGAGGCAGAACTGAGTGAGTCATAGATGTTAAAAATTTATTGGTTTCAAGGACTACACAGAGTGAGCAAAGGGAGTGAAGGAAAAAGGAAGCTGTTTGTAATTCATTGTCTGTAACAATGTAGATTTAACAGCAATCAACAGAGGAAATGGGCAAGAACTTTACATACTGAAAGCCCTAAATCACCTTTGAGATATTCACAGTTACAGGACTGAGTGGTTCAAAGCTTCCATCCACACACAGTTTGCTTCCTCCTGGACTTACACAGTTTCACATTAGATTAATGAGTACAAAGCAAAGGCTTGTAAGCCTAAGGGAATGAAAAGTTCATGAATACTCAGGACTTTCCAATCTTCACTGGAAAGTCTTGTTGCGGTGGGTTGACCCTGACCAGACACCGGGTGCCCACCAAAACTGCTCCGTCACTCCCCTTCTCAAGTGGACAGGGAGAGAAACCATAACAAAAATCTCATGGCTCAAGAGCAGAGAGAGATCACTCACCAGTCACTGTGACAGGCAAAACAGACACAACTGAGGGAAATTAGCTTATTGTCAATGAAATCAGAATATGATGACGAAAAATTAACTCAATTTAGCAACACCTTCCCCTGCACTCCTCTCCTCTTCCCCAGTGTCAACTTCACTCCAAAATTCCCTACTCATTCCCTCACAGCAATACAGGGGGATGGGAATGGGAGCTGTGGTGAGCTCACCACACCTTGTCTCTGCTTGTTCCTCCCCTCCCCATGGACAGGACACCTCCCACTCTTCACCTGCTCCAGCATCAGACCCCTCACACAGGGACAGTCCAACACAAAGTTCTCCAATGTGAGCCTTTCCCTTGGGCTGCAGCTCTTCAAGAACTATTCTAGTGTAGGCCCCTTCCGTGGGGTGAAGTCCTTTAGGAACAGACTGCTACAGAATGAGGGTTTTTTTCCCCCTCTCTTTCTTAAATACATTATCCCAGAGGCAGCACCACCACTGCTGCTGGGCTTTGGCTTGGCCAGCAGCAGGACCACTTTGGAGCTGGCCCACACTGGCTCTGCTGGACATGGGTGAAGCTTCCAGAAGCATCTCACAGAAGCCACCCCTGCACCTCTCTGCTACCAAAACCTGCCTACAAAAACCCAATCCACTTCTAAAGGTTTCTCTGTAACTTCTCTGGATATCTCAGTCTCCTAAGCTTTGATGGTGCTTAAAATAACTGATGGAACCCCATGGTCTTTCTGGTGTTCTCATTTTACACACACTTCTCAATCAACAAGGCCTTACTCTGCTCAGGTTGGCAAACTAATGCTTTAGCATTAGCTATAACTAAATAGGAATTAGTAAAGAAGGGGCAGAAATACTACTACTGACTCCTACTACGCTCCCTTAACCTGTAAAAGACATAATTAAGGCATTTAGATAATGTACTGCAAATGGACAGATAAAAAATACCAAGCATCAAATTTAACACTGAACATGCAATACACCAGTGATTTATGTCCCGGCTAAAGATTCTTCTAAAGAAAAAATAGATCATGTAGCAGTGCTTTATCAACTACAGCTTTAAGTACTATATCTATCCATCTAACTATATCTATCCCAGCTAAGGTATCTTTTTTGGAAGAAAAGTGATCCAGTTCTAAAGAAAGTTATTTTTAGAAGTTATATAGCACAGCACTATTTTTTTGTCCAGGGCTTTTTTCTAATTATACTCCCAGAAGTGAAGCATACTTCAGGATACTGAGACAAACAGCTGTTACTTCCACGCCACTTCTATAGA
The DNA here is from genome assembly GCA_013397315.1 of Donacobius atricapilla. NCBI lineage: Eukaryota > Metazoa > Chordata > Aves > Passeriformes > Mimidae > Donacobius > Donacobius atricapilla. The sequence goes on along the minus strand of WBMY01003447.1, from coordinate 637,129 downwards.
CACGTGCTATAAATAGCAGATTATATATAAATATGAAGTTGCTCAAAGAGGTTTATATTCTGCCATCTCTCTCTGTGTTCTAGAATGTATGTCCTGGAAAGAGGCTGTTCAATGAGGACTAATTCCTTTGAAAGCCTTGTGAGAGAACCACTTATTTGCAGTACTCACTTTGACAAGTCAAGTACAGCCAGGGGAAATTTAGGCATGTTGTTATTCTTCCTCAAAATTAATGAACTACATTAACTTCTTCTGAATTGTTCAGTTATATGTATAAATGTTTACATTAACAACATTCAACTTCTTCCCTAATAAATCTGTTAGTGTTACATGCAAAACTGGGTTTCCGCCAAAAGGAAAAAAAAATCTGGTATTTGATGTAGATGGTTTTAGTGGGGATCTTTAGAAGAGAAGGTAGGTGAAAAAAATTTTAGAGAAAAGCAAAAAATATTTAAATAGCGAAACCATTTTCAAGAATGCAGAATCTCCTTTTTTGCTAGTCTAAACAACAGAGAAAAAGTCCAGACACACTTGGCTGTAAAGAGGGCACACTAAAACTTTCAGTATATATAAAGCATTAAAAGCATTGTCCTTGAATGCTTTCAATGCTTTTTTTTTCTTTAAGACTAAATTCATTTTTATCACTATAGTTTCGATTTGATGATCTTTTTTCTCTATCTTACTGCTCTAAGTTCAATTTAAGTTTCCCCTAACGATTCATAACTGCATAATTTTGTCATATACAACATAAAAAGTATTTTGATATGATTCTAATGTTTAATACAATAAAATCAGGATGAATATGTATGGCTTATTGAGATACACTGTGCATTGTTAAAATTCTAAGATTAGTTCTGAAGCTTTCATAAAATTATTTTACTTGTCTAATCATTAAACAACTATATGAGCACAAAGATAGGCTTAGGAAGGAAGATTAGAATATTATTCTGTTTTAATTGAGAATTAAAAGCTACAATAGTGTGATTTTTCAGAGTTTTTGGAAAGCAGAAACCTATTATTAAACATTTAAGAGGTACATAACTGTTTTGCCAAATGCACTGTAAATGTCTTTATGGTGGTGTATACATATAACTTGTTTTTGTTGTTTTTTTTTTTTTTTTAATTAATTGGTTCAAGCCTGAAATGACAGAGATGACCACATTTGTCAGAGATACTGAGTACAGGACTTAATTAGGTGCCAATTACAGGGATGGTACAGGGCTCTGAAGGGATCTGACCTCTGCAGAATGACCCACCCTGCATGCCCAGCACACGCACAGCTCCACTTACATACTCCCCGTAGGTGTCCTGCGCCGGGGGCGGCGGCAGGGGCCGGTACCCCGCCGGGGGGGGACCTCCTCGTGCTCTGGGTGCCAGAAGTCCCCGGCTCCGACTGACTGGTCCTCGGCTGGGAGGGACTCCCCTGGGAGCTGGTGCCCCTCTGGGCACTCCTGCTGGTGGTGGAGGCACTCCCCCACGGCCCCTGCGAACACACGGATCACTCACCATTAAACGCTACACCCAGGGCCTCCCTTCCAGCACCTCCCTCCCCACACCATCATGACAGTTTTGCTTTGCTACAGCCAGAAAAAAGTCTAAGAGAGATTTAGAGTTCGTTATTACTCTGTAGGTTTAAATCCGATTACGCGCATAATGCAAAAAATGCTGGAAGATACAAACTAGACATGGGATTCAGTGATGAACCTTGCACTGACTTGAGTCATTCTCACACATGCACACACCCAAAGCAATCTGCTGGAATCAGTCAACTTCACAGGAATTTGCCTTGTAGTATGTGAAATCACAAGCACAGAATAACAGCTTCATTTGAAGGTGTCAGGCTATATCATACGCAAACCCTGCACACAGCAATCAGTTGCCACTCCCTTCTGACCCCCTGAAAGCTTCTGAACACAACCCAAAAATCACACTGGGTGTGAGATACTGAGTGCGTCACAAAAAATACATTTTCTTCTGCTTCTCTAGAGATTTCCATCTGTTTCAGGAAACATCCAAACGTACTAAAACATGCAGGGTGATAATAGGATATAACCCGATGTCCTACATACATTTGAAAACACAAAATAACAGAATATTCAGTCTAAAAATTCTGAAAGCGTGATAAGCACTAATTTGCATTCCATTACTTTGGACACGTAACATATGGATGAAAAAGATGAGATTTCAGTTGAACCAGTTTTCAAAAAACATTTGATCCATTTATAAGTGGCTTTTCCTCCTGTCTCCCTGTAGTAAGGGGAGAGACTTAGAGGTACAATCTGTGAGAAATTTGCATCATTTACTCTTTTAAACAGGACATCCAAAACATTGCTAATAGACATCTCATTTTTAAGGGGATCATTTCAACCCATGAACTATAATTGAGTCTGAATGACTGCTGTTGGCAAATGGAATTGTTCCAAAGGCAGACCCTCATCATACATTCTAGCAGATACATAGAAGGAAACAAGGCACAAGCTCTACCTTGTCTTTCTACCTACCAAGCCATTATCTAATTAATCCCAAGAACAGTAATTGACTAAAAATGTCCTGATTTCAGAAAAAAAAAAATCCAACTTGAACAGTATTCTAAAGATCCAGGTTTGGCCTCATGATTTCCTATCCCATTTCATACAAGTCGTAGAATTTTACATCAATAAATGAATCAGAAAACAAGACAATCTTTTTACCACAAATAAGCAGTATTTCAAAAACTGCATCACTGAATGAGGAATGCAAAAAATGTAAAGATACAACCAGGATAGATTTTATTAATTTTAACTACTGATCAAAACACAGTCACAAAGTATTTCAAACAAACCTAGAGAGTAAGTGATTTAAAACTGTGCTTATTACTTGGTTTTGGCTAATCTGTAGAATGCCTCCTCAGGACAGGGCACCAGCTGCTTATTTGACTTCATTGTAGTGGGGGCAGGAGTGAACAGTGAAGTTTCCAGACACAGCCTGCTGAAGTAATATAAAGAAATAGCAAATGTGATACTTTCCAAGAGAAGCCAGAGAAAGGGAACTGAACCTAGTGGCATAGACTATAGTCAATACCAAGCCAAAAAAAAAGGAAAAAGGTCAGTAAAAAGATACAAGAATCACTAGGCACAATCATGATAGCATCCTTCAGGCAGGCTGCAAGTGAAAGCAGGAAATGGGATATGCTGAAAAACATGGACAAACATTTAAGGGAAGAAAAAGTTTTTCAAGGTAGCATAGATTTCTTCTTGAGAAGTAATTAGAAAACCAGATCCATGTGATGAGGTCTTTTCTGCATTTCAAAAAACAGTTAATGGGATTGGAATGGTGATGGGAGGGAAATAATATTTTTCTTGTATTATGAAATCATTTATGATCTTAGCTTTTCATAACTTTGTTCATTCCTCCTACAGGATCTCTTAATCTGAGATGTATGGTTCTCATGGTTACTGCACCAGACTGGAGGAGACTGGAAAAGCACCAAGACAGAAAACCCAGTGACTGGAGAGTTCAATCAGCACCAAACAGATTTGAGTTGTATCAGGTTATGATGCTAAGAGGAAATTTCTAGATATAGTAAATTGTTATTTATTTAAACTTGTATACAACTTCATATATTGTAAATTGTACATCCTTTTAATTTTGGATTTGTTATTTCTAAAGAAGTTATAAGGGAACTAAAGAAGCTTGATAGATATTTACAATGAACAGACTCAAAATATTGAGGAACCACTTGAACAGGACCCTTTGCACACCTTTGCAAAAACAACAGATCTGTTCAGGTATTGCTTAATTTGAAAAGGGCAGCTACACAAATTATGTTTAAAAATGCTTAGCAGAGTAAAATGTACATATATGATATGGAGAAACAGCAACTCCGTGGGAAATCAGAGCAAATACACAAAAATTATCAAAAAAGCAAAAGCTTGAGAAAGGGAAATAGGGGCTCAACTAAGACTAGAACAGGTTTTAAAAGAGGTATCACTTGAAAGGCTGAACCAAACTCTAACCTCAAAGGAAGAATCCTAACAAAACAAAATACTCAGAACAGCAGGTCCAAGATAACTGAAGTCCTTCAATTGTCCCAGAATCAGGAAACCTCCCAGAGTGAGTTCAATCACCAGTGCAGATGAATTCATATATATGAATGTCTACATGCACATGCACATTAAGATTTTGCTACGCAATCAAGAAAAACTGAACAAGTTTCTCATGGTAGAACTATTCTTACAATAATCCACTGGATAGTGCTGCCAATGCTCTAGAGACAAATTGCAGAGCAAAAGGAACAAATAAGAGTACATGCACTATTTTTCAATAAACTGCAACAGAGGTTCAGATGCCTACTCTAATCTGTAGCTGAATTCCAACCTGAATGTTTTAGAAAAGAAAACAGCTAAAAAAAAAATCCAGCTTACAAGACAGGACATTTGGGAGTTAATACATATGTACATATAAATTTATATACCCTACCATTACCCAAACGAATCGGTTCTGCACTATGAGTGCCTATAGAACATCTAGAATTAAGATTGGCCCAGAGGTCAGGACACTAAAAAAATACTATTTTAGAAAACATAAGAGTACACACAAAACTTTGCTACTCAACTGTGTGTATTAACAGACTTGTTTCCTAAAACATCATCTTTCCTAATTAAAAAAAGCTCCAAACATAAAATAACTGGAAGTGCATCAGAAACTATGTCAAAGATGACAAGCAGTCTAGAACCATTCATGTATCAGGAACAATTGAGACAGTTCCTACTACAAACGACAACTGAGGCTTATCTGATGGATCCAACAGAAACATCAGAGGAATGGAGCAGGCTGAGCGGTGCCCTCAGCACAATCCACACCTTCGCTCAAGGGGAGCGGTAGAACAGGAGGTGCTGGGCTCAGACCAGACACAGGACTGAACAAAACTGAATGAAGCTGATCTTAGAATTTCATTCTTTCCTGGACTTCTCACCTCTTAATCATCTACTTCTGAGGGGCATCCATCGGCTTCTGAAGCCTCTGGAAAAATTGCACAGAAGGTCTGTTCTCCACCCTTTCCCTTCTACAACTATCTCACCTATAAATTATAGAATCTTTATGCTACTGCAAACAATTAGAACAATTATTCTATATATTTTATCCCAGCTCTGTTTTATCATATTCAGAGTTACCTTACCATCAAATCAAACTTCTCATGGCTCTAGAGCCATGAGAAGATCACTTCCACTGCTTGCTTGTTTGATCAAGGACTTCTTTCTCCAGGCCAAATTTCAGGTGCCACCAACTCGCCTTGTCTTTGCGACCAGATTGCTGATTACTTTTATTTACTTTATAAAACCTTTGTAATAAGTTAGACATTATCAAAGCTGTTTTGTCAGCCCATTGTCAGCCTTGACTACCAGCTCATATTCTGAAATAAAAGAAAGGTATTTTTGGTCTTTATTTTCCCTCCTCTCCACCATGGTGTCACCTCTGTCCCTGTCAGAAATCTCTTGAATGTCCGCAATAAGAACCCCTTATGAGTAAGAACCCATAAAAACTTCTTACACTGCTGAACCCATATATCCAGGCTGATGGCATGCACAAATAAGCACTGAATCTCCCAAACTTTTTGAGTGCTTTAATTGTGCAAATACTTTGGAACAGGGTTAAAGTGTCTTATTTTCAGGAAAGGTGAAATAAAAAGGTCCTTGCCAATAACCCCTCAGAGTACAACACTGCAGTACACAAGTACTGGAGCATCAGAGGGGACACTGGCATTTGATTTTCTTTTTACTGTGTTTTTGAGAAAAACTTTAAGTTCCTATTAACTGCAATTTCTAACAAACATACACCAGTACTTAATTATTGGCAGTAAACACACAGCAAATCCTATTGCCTAGCCAGGTGCTGTTATTGTCACTTCCAAAAAGGTTTTAGCAACAAAATGTTAATCTATGCTCTTGCGTGCATTGTGCCCTGCTCTCGAAGAAACATTTTATTGCCAGATTGCTACTGCTTCAAGAAAATTTGAAATATTTGTTTTATCTTTATAATCACTTGGGGTTTGATTTTCCTGAATTTATTAATATGGCAGTGGTGAATCCAGTGCAGAAGTTAACCCTTCTCCATTAAATACACAAGTGATTTAGATTGTTAAATTCTGAATAATTTTACTCCCAAAGTTGGCTAATTATCTTGTAGGCTCTGCATTAAAAAAAACCTTTTATATAGGGGTAGCATGGAGTATACTAAGTAAATCCCAGTAATTCATTTAATATCTTTTGTTTCACAACAAATGAAGGAAATGAGAGGAATAATCTAACTAACATACCACATCATCCCTTGAAGATTCTGTCATGAAAGCTGTTTTTCTTGGAATCTAATTCTCCCCCATGACATTATTTCATTATTTATACTTGCAATTCAGTACATGAGGAAAAAGAAAATGCAAAGTGAAGCACAATTTTTCAAAAACTATAAACACACTAGAGAAGGGGAGAAAAAGCCTCTAACAGAAGTGTCAGACTGTGCTAAGGTGATTTGTAAACACTGTGGACTAATGATAGAAGATGGCTAATGTCTAAAAATGTGCAAATGCAAAGTCCTCCTTACTTTATGAACTTACAGTATTACTAAATTATTGAATTTTGTGATTAACATCTCATTGTTTGAATCGCTAATTAATTGTGTGTAAAAATATTCAAGAAAACCAAACACCAAAATGTAATATCACTTAATACTATGCTACACAATGTTGGACTCAAAACATTTCTGGATGTTCAGAAGGAATTCACAAGTACTAATCTAATAATTGATTCCCATTGAAATAGTATTTTACCAACTTACACAACTTAAGACAATTTCTCTTTGGCCTTTGTTACCAGTAATATTTGACATTTCTACTTCCTAGTAGTCCCACGGTTTTTCTAGGATTTATTTTCAGCAAACTAAGTTACTGCCCTTGACCGCAGTGGCAGGCACAGCATCTCACTTACACTCACCTCCAGCTGCCATCAGCAATAGCCACTTTCATCATTTCATTTAGCACTTTCTCCGCTCTAGAATCACATGGATTTTTATTTCAAGTTTAGCCTATCACTGGATGGCTGAGTTAGTAAAATTATTCTGATCATGAAATCACAACTAGAATCAGTTCACAGCTTTCCTTCTTCACTTTTAGTGAAAGAAAAAATTGGAACAGTTTATGGTATGAAGAGCCTTTTCATTATCTCCCCCCAGAAACATTAAATGAATAATAGATTTTAAATAAAAACACTCACAAAATTTAGGACTACTTCTTGAACACTATATTATTCAATGAGGAAGCACCTGAAGTTCTTTAATTTTAGCATTCATAGTTCTATATATCTGCAGGGATTTACTGTTCAATAAATTGATCTAACAAATTTGGTTACCAGATGTTGATACATTGTCTTCATTTGAGCACAGTCAGCTACATTCAATGTTCCTCAAACAATAAATATTTTTGGTTTATATTAGACATCTGAAAAAAACAGACCTGTTATTTTGGTGCTGGTACTTTAAAATACTAGAACAGTGATATCTAGATACAGCTTAGAACTCAGATTCCTGATTTTCATCCTTTTTGGAAAAAAAAAGCACCACCATTGAGTTAACACTCTTATGCAAGTTTTATTTTATATTTATATTTTAAAACAGTAATACATATGTTTTAATTTTGTGAAAGTAGGAGATCCCAAAACTAAAACAAAGCATAGTGAACATGAATAATATCTGCCTTTGGCCTAGATCCTGAACTGGCTTTGTCAAATATTTTTTGCTACAGATCTTTTGCACTTCACTATCTACATGTTCTCAAGAAAGAGTTATTCTTCAAAAAGAAGAAATCAGTTCATTCCAGACATGGCAGGTAAGCAGCAGGAAGTTGTGAACACACTGCAGCAGTGATTCACATCAGCTCATCTTACTTCTAACATATAAGACAGCAAGTTCTAACTCACAGCCTTTGTAGCAGTTTTATTTTTCCCCAGATAGTAAGTCATTTAACCATTAGGACCCCAGCATGCGTAGACTGAAATATGAAAAATAAATGGAAAAGTAAAAAAAACCCTCCACACTCTCTTGAAAGCATAAATCAGAAAGATACCATTTTTTTAATGAGACTATTGTTTTCAATTACAATCTCTCAATCTGGGATGTGAACTGGGCTAGCTCTACCTTATTGCAGTCTTTCAATAACTAAGTGGAGCTGCTTATAAAAAAAAAAAAGAGTCATTTTATCAGGGTCCATACTGATAGGACAAGGGACAACAGCTTTCAGTTGAAGAGGGCAGGTTGAGATTGAACATAACAAAGAAATTTATGACGAGGGTGGTGAGACTGGAACAGGCTGCCCAGAGAAATTGCAGATGCCCCTTGAAGCGTTCAAGGCCAGAGTGTGACTGTGAGGAACTTGGTCAAGGGGAAGGTGTCCTGCCCATGGCAGGGGGTGAAATGCGATGGTCTTTAAGGGTCCCTTCCAACCCAAACCATTCTGTGATTCTAGCACTGATTTCTAGCCATAAGTGACAAAATGGTTACCCCCATGTCACCCCAGGGTATCAAGGAACTTTTAGCCAAATTCTTAGACTTATTATTAACATCCTCTAGAATTTCACTTTTCTAAAACATCTCAGTTGGAGTCACAATTGAGTGATCCTTGAATCTTATTTTTATTCTTAAAATTGTGTGAAGTTTTAGAGAGAAATGCTGCTTTAGTTGCCAAACCTCTTTAGAGGTGTACATTAACATGTATAGAGTCATAGAAAGGTTTGGGTTGGAAGAGACCTCACAGATCATCAAATTCCAGCGCTGTTGTCATGGGCAGGGACAGCTTCCACTAGAAGAAAGGAAAAAAACCCAGACTTTCACCACTTTCCCTTCTTGTTGTACAGAAGAGGGCTTATGTCAAAATAGTTTAAGTGCCCAGCATGAACACTACAGAAATCAAAAGTGCTGTGATTACATCTGAAGGTAATCTTTAACTGTATTAGGGACAAAAACATGGGGCAAGGTCAGGGAAAGGAAATTGCTATAAGAAGCAGCTGTATCCTCCCAAGATCAATGGTGAGAAAAAAAAAATATTCCTGAATGTAAAGCTTGCAACATACACACAGTGTTTCCAGAACAAATTCCATCCAGTCATCCACAAAACCTTACTTGGCTCTAGAGTAATAAAAATTTAGTCAAGACAATCAGGAACAATCCAGAAAAAAAGAATACAGAGTTGCCAATCCACAACCATTAGGAAATTACTTACCACACACAGGAATGTTTGCACATAAACTAGAATTTTTGTATGCAAACACAAACATACTGTTTTCTACAAAATAAAATTTTGTTATGGAGATAAAAATAGATTTGATAAGATACGTTATATCCAGTTGCCGCATGTCTGATAAGGAGCAAAAAAGGCATTAATCAGTACTTTTTTTTAACAAACTATTCAGGAGTAATAAAGGTTTCAAAAGTGGGAACTTAAACACACTCAACAGGGATGTTTCATGCATCAAGGCTGGTATCATAAAACTGTTCTGTAGATTGCAAAGAAAGGTTAGGATCAAGGTTTTAGACTTCATTTTGCAAGTCTTCTGAGGCTTTGCTTTAACTTCTCTTGGGTATCTCAGGGATGCTGCCTATTGAAACTGTTTTATCCAACACTGAGACAAAGCCTTTAAAGCTTTGCTTCAACAAAGTATTATTCATTGAAATCCATTTCTGCTAAAAAAGAATCACAGCATTATAACTGAGTTTGAGATCTTCAGCTCAATGGCTATAGATTCTCAGTAGCAACAGAATTGAACTTCACTTAAGGAATATGCTAACAGAGCACTTCAATTTGAGAGAAAAGTACCTTGGAGTTTAAGATGAGCCTTGAAGAAAGGACAAGTCCAACAGACACTTTAATTTTCCTTTAGAATATATGTGAAAAAATGATGATGACAAAACCACAACCTTTTCCTGTCATCTCTAAATCAAACACTAATAACATTTAAATTTACCCTGAAGACACTTCAATACTTGTAGACCAACTATGCAGGATTTTGTAAGCTGTGTAACTGTGCATCTCTAGCATAAAATCCAGATCTGAAAAAATAATTTACCAAAATCCAGAGGACCGAACTAGCAGAGTTAGAAATGTAATACTCTAAAAAACTATTTACATATGCACATATTAGGTACTAATAGTGTAAATTAGTTATCAAGCCTCGGTGATAGAATCCAACCAAACAATGGCTTCCATATGCCAGAAATATTAGCTGAAGGACATGGAAAGTGAAATAAACTTGAAATAGTACTGCAAATGTATCTGTACTGAGTGTCTGTAGCAGAATCATCACAGGCATCTGTGGCAAAGTTACAAACAGCTAGTTAAAAACCAAAAAAGAATTTGCAAAAAAAAACCAACCAAAAAACACCTTCAAAATCAAATGAGGTCTCCAATTTGAAAGAACTCTTGCATGGCTGATTACAGTGCCAAAGGCTGAACCTTGGTATATAATTAACATTATTCAGAACATTAAAATTTAGAAAAGTAGAATATATATATACACACAATTTTACAAAATACAAGAACAACAATTTGATGATTGAGAGAATGTTTTTTTCTCCCAGGACACAACCCACAGTAAGTATAATTTCTTTAAGATTCACTCTGCATTGCATTTGAATCATTGTCAAGATACATGTAACTAAGAAGATCTATATAAGTGGAATATTTCCTTAGCGCTGCTTCTTCTAACAAGGCTTATCACCTGAGGTAAAATGCTTCAGGGTATCATTCAGAGATTAGTTTACGAGAAATGCATGGAAACAAGAGATAAGTTTACAACTTGCATTCAGAAATGCAAGTTTAAGTTGCATTAACAAGAACTGTACACAAAATAGAAGATTACCACAGTTAACAGTCACACTTAGGTGCTGCAGCCACAATCCCTGCACTCTGTAACATAAACAGTTATGAGCTTTATTTAGGTTTGTTTTCACACTTCGGAACTTGAAGGAGTTGAAACTGTCATCTCTCTCACTGCAACGAAGATGGGGGATGCTAGAGTAAAAATAAAACATCTCCTGTGACAAAGAAAAATAACAAGAGTAGTAGTCTTTGCCTACCCACAAATCAAACAAAAGCCACTTTTCACAAAGTAAGTGCCACTAGGACAAGAAAATTCAAATTCTACCTCCAGAGCACTTCTGTATCGTTTCATCATGACTATGAAAACTTAGTACCATAAAAAAAGAAAAGCAAACTGTATAAGTTGGAGATAGTGCCTGAAATTCATGTCAATCGAGGTAAGTTATTTACTTTTGTGAACTCCATAGGGCCCAAACACAGGCTGCACCTAAGGAGCAACTCAAGGCTAGAAATCAAGTTGCTCCACAGTAGGACTGAACATCTCCTGTGCTGTGGATAGCATCTTTACAAAGGCAGCAGCATTCAAGTTCCACAAGACCATTGTTAATTCAGCCCAAATGAACTAAACTTTCATCAATAAATGAAGGTTGTTTCCCCAACCTTTTCCCCTTCTTTTGGGAATTCTTCATGCATTTTAATTGGGGGAGAAATTGTGTTTGAAGGGAGAAGCTTGAAATATGTACATTCAAATAAAATTCCATGTACCTGGACAAAGCAGGAACAGGCACTCCTCTTGCTCGAATCGATGCTTTTCCACGGACAACTGGAACTTCTGCAGTTTCTGAGCCACCATTTAAATATGTTAATTCTTGAAGCTGTGCCTGTCTGATTTCATCATTGTAGTCCTAAAACAAGGGGGAGGCAGAGTGAGAAAAAAAAATCAAATTGCTTACCCACCACTCTCAGCAAACACTGCTCCTGAAAGTTTCCTCTTAAAACTTCTTGAACATTCCACTAAAAAAGTCTAATATGCATAATAAGATAGGAATAATATTCAGTCCAAACATTATTTGAGAATTCTACATAATAACTGCCATTTTTGCTCAGGCATGTTTTTCTTCCCCTTTGCATATATTTTTATGTAGCTTTACAAATTAAAATGGAAACGTTAACATGTTACAGAGATAGGAGGAAACCAGCAAAAAAAAAAAAATCAAGATCCCATAATCTGAACTCAGATCCAGTTTGTAATTCCAGCTGTAGAATAACTGTGTGTTAAAAGCAGGAAAAAGAGGAGAGAGAGAGAGAGTTGCAAAAGAGTAGATTATAAATACAGTTGAGAACAGCACATGAAAACCAAGGAATAGATTGAATCCATACTTTTAAAGTCAGGAGTGATAGAGTAAACACAGGAATTCAATACACGTATGCACTATTATCTAATGAGAAGAGCTGAAAAAAAATAAATTCTATATTATGTAATGGTAAAAATGCCAAGGACAGGTGGCTTGTTTCTGTCTGCACAAATCCTCCACTCTCAAGGTCTAGCAAAAATAAAGCTCAGGTTTTTACACACAGAATTAATATGGTACTTCTCAAGCACAGTTTTCAGGGACCTTGAGTCAACCTCCCAAACAAGCAGAGCACACAGGAATAAAACAGACCCAGCACTGAACTCTTGAGATATAAGTATTTTTCTACCATTTCTCCTCCACTTAAAGTGAGCCAAGGAGGAATCAAGCCATAAAGGTGAATTAAAGATAACTATTTTACCCGAGATGCATCCATACTAACTGAGTATCAAAATATTAATAGGTGCTCCCACAGGAACAAAGGGATACTTCTGATACAACAGCTCTTCTGCAAATCCTCCCATTTCAAGAAGGAAGGTTTGTTGTAACACCACCCATTTTACAATTCAATGACAAAAAGAATCTGCATCTCACTGCAAATCTGAGTTTATTACATTTATTCACTAGACAGGGACCAAAAGATTGTCAGGCAGTCTTACAGACTTTGAAACGTAACCCTGCATTGAAAGGAGATTAAAAACTTCCATGAATTCAAATCTCTCAATTATGCTTGTAACATTCTGCTTCTCCTAGACGTCTATAAATGGAAATAAAAAAGTTGTCCTTTATATGCCATTGCTGAAGAAAGTTACTGGTGTTAAAAGAAGCACCATAACAGCATTTTGTCCAAAATGCCTTAAATAGGTTCTGAAATTTAACTCCCAACTGCCCACCTGAGATAATCCTCTATTTAACAGCAGAAAGCAAACAGCAAATATGAAAAAGGTCTAGAAGACTGAAATAATTGTTTCAAATGGCATAATTGAAGCTTTTGAGAAACAGATTTTTATTAAATGTCCAGGACTCAATACATAACCAATCCCTCACAGAGTAGACTACAAACAGGAAACTGCACATTATTCTGGCCAGTTACTGTACAAAAACCCATTTTGTATTTTTATTTGTTGCTGGACCAGAATCAGTTACAAATGCAAAATTCTATGTCCTGTTTAGAACAAAATTCCACCTGGAGACAAAATGCCAAGAAACTGTACCACCAAGGTACAATACCAAAGTTCTGACAGCCTGTATCAGATGCCCTTTATACTTTCTTCACAAAACATCTTTTTCAGAACTGGGCCCTGAGAAAAATATCTTTGATCATTTTATACTCAATTAATTTAATTCCTTAGAAAAGATGTGCTTGGGTTGCCACTATGCGTGTTGGATTTCTTTTCTTTTATCCCTGATGCTTTCTCACTTTCCTGCAGCACATTACCAGACATAGAAGCAGCCTTAGGTCACAGAAAAGGGCTCTGCTGCACACAGCACAGAAAACATGGCCCTTATCACATATGCCAGAGGCGGCAGAAGGATGCAGAGTGAAGGAGCAGTACAAGGCAGCCACGATAAGCTGCAGTGTTCATCCATTAGACTCTGAAATGGATTCCTCAATTAAAATAGCAGATGGTCAATTTATGAATACTCACTGCTGGAAACAGCACACTTCAAGTCAAATTAAGCAGACAATCTTTTCCTCACCTAGAAGATGGACATGGAAACCCTTCAGACTGCATCTCTCCTCTGAACAGCTTAGGCAGTGGCAGCACTTGAATTACAGTCAAATGCTGCTGCTGAATTTCAACTGCAGTACTCATTTTATGACTAAATTGCCTACCCTGACTACAGTCTTATTCAACCATGGAGGGTGCATTTACATCAAGATCCATGCAAGAGATTTTTCACCCCAAAGTTCCCAATACTTACATGACCTAACTAAACCTTCTTTAAAATTTTATCTATAATTTTCACCCAGCTAGTTCAACACATTGGCAGCAGCTCTTCTTGGGATCATTTTAGCTTAAGACCTTATTTATCTCTCAGACTATTAGCAAACCTATTTATTTATATCATGTTAGGACAGATCCCTAACAAAACCCTTTGCAGCTTTGCAAAGCACTCAAGTAGATCTTTATGCTGACAGTGAGCAATCAATAATTATCAGGTTTCCAGCCACCTTTTTTTACACTTCACAGTTACTTGGCAGCTTACTTAAGGAGAAGTTTGTGAGAGCTTCCAAAGGCCACCAAGCTCTTCAAAATGCCATAAAAGCTATTTCATTACCACATCTTGCAAATCAAATATGCAGAAGGTAGGACAGGCTACAGGAAAAGGTGGTGAATTCTGCTCACATTGTCATATAACTGGTATAGATTGGTCTCTCAAAGACATTTTTATACTTTTCTTTAAAGACAAGAAAAACAAGAAACTGGTAACCAAGGGCAAAGGGTAATTAGTGCTCTATCTGTCAGAAGACAAATGACTGCCGCTGCTCAAAAATTAAGCAAAATAGACTAAATTCTAATGGCCAAAACTGCCATAACCATAGAATCACAGAATGGTTTGAGATGGTAAGGGCCTTAAAGACCATCTCATTCCAACTCTCCAGCCATGGGCAGGGCACCTTCCACTAGACCAGGTTGCTCAGGGCCCCATCCAGCATGGCCTTGAAGCCCTGGTACAATCCAGCAACCAGGAGCAGGTGAGGTTGAAAGTACCTGGCTTTTTGACCTGACAGAAGTAATTCTGAGATAACCAGTATCAAGCACAATACACACCAGTCTAATACTCAAACAAGAGCGCTGAACCAAGAGTCTGGCCAGAATAAAGGGACTGACTAATTTAAAGAAAGATAAAAAAATATACTTAAAGTCAGGAGCCACAATTCGAACTGCAGAAGAAAGGTAAGGTCAAGGCAACATACAAACAGCCAAAAATGCCCTCGAAACCAGTTTTTATGTTTTGGGTTGAGTAAAGCCAATAGTTTAAATGAAATTACACCACTGCAGCAGCTTGAGGTTAAGCTTCAATGCAAGGATGCTTGCCCATGGATCTGAAGATCCAATAAGAGAAGCTGAAGCATTTCTGCTATAGTCAGCTACCACAAGGATATTCTGTATTCTGCAGTCTAGCATCAAATGTGATATGTTCAGCACTGATCTGAAAGATGAACAATAACCATATTCATAAATTGGATCTAGCATCTAAAACTGTAGGAAGTCATAGTGACCCTACATTGTAAGGAGAATGTAAATTATGATCATAATCATACATACTCATATCAGGATATCTTTCCTGAAATAAAACAGGTAATTTCTTAAGCAAGATACAATAGACCTTGGAGAAAATTACAACCAAGTTGCATTTGGCAGCAGTGAACCAAACAGTAGTTCTGGAAAAGAAAAAGCTGCTCCTTATTACTTCAGCAGCCGCTGCAAGGAGGGGTTAAGGCATTTAGGGCAATTCTGATAAGCTTACATTTGAAAAGCCAAAGGGAAATTAGAACAGTGTTGGCTTGATCCCACAGTTATGGAAAGATTATGTAGCATCAGTTCAGCTCAGTATAATAAAGATGCAATAATCAAAAAAAAAGATGGAAAAGTGTGTAATCAACCAGCCAAAGGAATTGCTCATTATCAGTCTGTAATTCTACAGGCTTAACACACTAATGACCAGGTTTTGATAGGCTTACTTCATTTATGGCAACATTGGGGAAATCAAGCTCAATGAAGAAAAATAGGACCTCTGATGGAGGGGGCATGGGGATCAGACACATCCTTCCTTCCAGCACATGCAAGAAGCATTTATCAAATTGAACATATTTCTATCTAAAAAAAGGTAGCTGTTTGCTGTCTAGAAGAGCCAAGAACTTAATTCTCCCTTATCTCTCCACACCATTAAATCATGAATCATGTAAATAGAGTAACTTTCAACATTATAACAGCTCAGCATTTCTACAAATATTCTGTGGAGTACCCCTGTCTGATCAGTTAGGATGTCTGAACAGTAGTATGCTCATTCACCTCTTTCCATATGCATCAAGAAAAAAGCAATTTAGAACCTGCAGACAAATGTACAATGTGATGCTTGATTTTTTGTAAGATGAGAACATAATGCCCAGGACATCTTTGTTTTTTTAACTGTCCTTAAAGTGCATCTACATTAGCGTTATTTCACATCAGGACATATTCCTACTGAACCTCTTGACAACTGTCATGCATCATGCTTTGGTTCATACTGCAGTGTAGTATTGGGGCACGTGAACTCAATTCAGAAAATAACAGATCAGAAGAAACATAAGGAACATACAGCTCCAGTCACCTGAAGACCTAATTTCGTAAAATACCTTGAGCTGGATGGGACCCACAGGCATCATTCAAGCCCAAATCCTGGCCTTGCACAGGAGGACACCCTGTGCCTGAGAGTACTGTCCATTTCCTGAACTCTGTCAGGCTTGGTGCTATGACCATTTCCCTGGGGAGCCTGTTTCAGTGCCCAACCACTCTCTGGGTGGTTTCATAGATGTGGACTAGGTTTGGTACAAACTATAATTCCCAAAATTCATGCAGGAGCATTGCTAAGTCATCAGCACCAACTGCTGTACAAGAGACATCCCCAACTGGTCCCCGGGACAGCCATGCTGGCTCCACTCAGATATTTACAAGCTGCTGTCACTCAGACACATGCCTCAGGAAACTTTCCTTAGACAGGTCCCCACACTTCCCAGATCTGACACAAATAAAGACTAACACTTGGGTAATATTTTCAGCAGTAAAAACAAACAGAAGTCAATGCACCTTGAGGATGCTTTGCTTTCTCTACTATTTCTTTGATCACCAATAAAAACTGAAGAAATGTTCACTCAAGAGCTAGAACAGTTGGGAACTTCACACACAGAAACATCACTTCAAGTACTCCAGAGAGTGCTTCCTAAGAGAGGCTGGATTTTTTTCAAGCACTTTAATATCGCAAAGAAATAAGGCTGAGGAGCATGAGGAAAAAATGAAATTATAGAGGGCATTAAAAACACATTACCTAGACATATTCCAAACCTGGCGTACAAAATTGTACTGGAAACCAGACGTCATTTTATACATTCATACAATGGAAGCTGAAGTATACACCAGAAAAAAAGTACAGCTCATGTATCACTAGTATTGTGATAAAGATACAAGATAAACCTGTGTTGATTGCAACACTAACCCAGGATGATAGATGAGAGAAATACTACAGCTTCAGATGTATTAATTCTTCAAGAGAACTGATGCTTCATGTGTACCAAGAAAACAGAAAAGGCACACATTTTACAGATTTTTACAATTATTTGTAGTCTGTGGTACTTTGCATATGACTAGTTAAGCAAGAATAAGTTTCTTTTTTACTGTAGGCCAGGTAATGAGATTTCTGTGGACAGTTACAGATTCACCCAGTAACTGCCTGTATCAAAATGCAAAGTATTTGACAATCATCGTTTCTTTCACAAAGGAAATTAAGCAACATGACCTGACCAATATTGTACATTGTTCAGAATCATAGAACAGCTTGGGCTGGAAGATGATAGAAACATCATCTAGTTCCAGCTCCCTGCAATGGGCAGGGACACCTTCACCAGCTTACTCCGTTTTAGAGATAGCATTTCTCATTCAATACAACCAGAATTCTCATTAAAAAAATACTAACCGGGATGAGGAACTTCTTGATTTCTTCCAATGCATGTCCCATTCTGGCATATGCTTCTGCAGGTGGAGCAAATACTTCAATTAAAACATGTAGGTCATCATTTAGGTGGAAATACTTCGCCTCGCCACTTTTTCTCAACTCTTCTTCCTAGGAGATAAGAAAAACAGTGGTTTTACACATTCTTGTTTGAAACACTGTTATGCAAGTGTTGAAGTTTCTCCAGACAAATCTGCAGACACTGTTCATTCATGTTTAGATGTCTGTAACTGAAAAAGCAACATGAAGTAAGAGGCAGCAGATCCTGCTGACACACAGAAACTGCAGCACAAGGAGGAATGCTTCCAAGAATTTTCCCAGGTGCAGCAGTTTCCTGAAGGAGACACTTTTCCTGAAAGTAAAGTCTACAGAAACAGGTTTGATTTAATATTCCACAAGAGCAAGCTTCTTTTACCAATGTTATTTCAATCATAGTATTACTACGCTGCTTTGATATGCATTTTCTGTTCTCATTTAAGTTTTTATCCAATGAGTGCATCCTTCACAGATCTGTGCTATTTGGACATAAAGCTAACAGCATATGAGATGAGGGGAAGAGAATATTAGCAAAAAGAGTTCACTAGCTCTTTCAGAAACAAGCTTATTTCTTTCATCTTCCTTCACCCAACCCACTTCAATGACTGCAAAGCTGAGTTCAATGGAGTGAAGCAGAGCTCAGTTCTCAAATACTGACATTCACATGCAAAATATTCACAGACCAAAAGGGCAGCACTTGCTTTTCTCAGGCTGCCTCTCACCCGTGTGTACTTGACAGGTCCAAGGGATGAAACCAGCACTAGAAACAATTTAATTGCTTTACCAGATAACATTATATCAGATAATTTAGCAGTTCTGCTGCCTAAAAAAACTAACACTCCCCTGCAGCTTCCTGTATTTGGCAAGCACCAGCTCATCACTTCACCATTTAGATTACTAAAACTAAGTTGCAATGATAGCTGAAATCTCCTCTCCTGCACACCCCCTAATTACAGGTTGAGGTTTCTAAGTGACAACCCATTTCTGCTTCTCATGAATAACATTCTTATCAACATGATTTGTGTTTAACTATGAAGATGTTAAAAAAAAAAAAATCAGTCTACATCACTGTCAGAGCACCCAGAGCAAGAATATTAAAAGGTCACTCAGTAGGATTAGACTCCTTCAGCAAAATCATTATTTTGTCAATACAAAGAAGAGATCTTAAAAATAGAAAGTAATCTAATATAAATGTCCCAGCTCTAATATTTAGTTTTAATAGGAACTGCTTCTCAGTCAAATACTTAGGCACAATTATTTAAAACATATGAGCCACTAGCACTGGAAGCTACTTGAGTTCCCCATTTACTGGTTTTTAGTATATATTTGCACCACACATTCCCTGTCCTTTTCTCCTAAAAAGAAGAAATCACTGTGCAGTTAGAAACTGTGGTAAGAAACTTCCTTTCTGTGTTTATCCATAAAGTTGGCTGATAACAGCAATAAGCAACAGAAAAGTCACAATTTTCTACCTAGGACCTGATAAAAACCCATTTTAATCAGCACTTTTAACAAAACATACAGAATTTCAATATAGGTTTTTTAAGATAATTCTCATAACCAAGCTTTTAAAGCCTCTCTGTGGTTTTTCCACCATGTTCACTTCTCTAATTTTATTTTATTTCTGTAACATGACTTGGAAATGCTTCCATTACTTTCTCCATTCCTTGCAAGGCCAGAAGCTGGACTTTGATGATCCAAGCAGGTACCTTCTAACTCTGGATATGCTGTGATTCTATGAAAACACTATACACTAAAACTCTTATAATAGCACACAAATGAAAATTAGCTCGCTCACTCACTGGCTACATCTCACAACCTTGGGAACACATTAGGCATTTCAGGGTTTTTTTCATTTCCTGTGAAGACCAACACAAAAGCCACAACTTGTTCCCATTCCAGCGGCCCTCTTTGACAGCAATTTAGCTCCCATAAAATTCTCTGTCTTACATTACTTCACATCTATTGGCTTGGTTTGCCCACTGCATGGGGAATCTTGGCTTCATTGCCCAAAGAGAGACACTAACCAATAATCAGTATTAGGATCTCCTATGCTTTTTATTTGCTCCAATTTTCATTACAAGGTTTGTTCCCCTCCTCAGGAATTAAAGGTAAGTAACAAAACTCCACTGACATACTCAGGCCTTACCTTTGTCTTGTCCCTCATAGAGCCTTTTCCTAAAATAGACATTTTTGTCAGTGTTTCTTCCTGTAAGCGTTTTAGAGAATTACCACGTGGACCCAAAAGTTTTCCCACGAAGTTGAACTGTAAGAAAAAAAACCCAAAAAAACCAACACATTAACCTCATTGGATTTTTAACTGTAAACTAACAAGCAATGAGTAAATTACAAGGGATATTTTGCTGAAACAACTTTTGGTCATAGGCGCAAGTGATTAGATCATAAATTAAAAAACATTAAGTACAATCACATAGTACAATTAATAGAATGTCAGTGGCTCCAGCAACACAGAAGTAGCTGCACTCCAGGATAACTTGGTGTCTACTACAGGCTGCCAGATCAAGAGGAATCTGCTGACAAAGCCATCTTGCTCCAGCTAGCAGGAGCCATCATGCCCAAAGCTTTTGTCCAATATCTTCTGGAAGAGTGGCAAGGTGAGTTGCAGGCCACCCTGGAGACTCCTGGAATGCATGTGGGATAACTTCCTGACCCAGGTAAGAGACAGACCTACCAGAGGGCAGGTGTTCCCGGATCTGTTGGTCACCAATGCAAATGAGCTCCCTGGGGACATCAAGACTGGAGGCAGTGATCATGCATTGGCTATGGAGCAGGAGTAAAGTTGGGCTCCTGAACTGTAGGAAAGCAGACTTCCAGCTCTTTGGGCAGCTAGTCAGTGGGATCCCCTGAGAGACCGCACTGTGATGAGGGAGTGGAACACAGACGGAAGATCTTTAAGGAAGTCTTCCATTGAACACAAGAGCTAGCAATTCCCAGTAGCAAGAATTCAGGCAAGAGACCAGCAAGGCTGAGTGGGGACAGGCTGGTCAAAGTAAAAGGCAAGAAACAAATGCACAGACAGTGGAAGTTAACACAGGTGACTTGGGAAGAGTATAGGGATGAAGTCTGGTTGTACTGAAGTCTGTAGGGCTGGGGTGAGGAAGGCCCAAAGGAGGCTGAAACTGAATCTGGCAAAGGACACAAAGAGTAACAGAAAGGGCTTCTCCAGGTGTCCCAACCAGAAATGGAAGGTTAAAGAAGGTGTTACCCCGCACTCCCACTGACAAGCCATGATGGAGACTTGGTTACATTAGATAAGAAGGTTGAGGCACTCAACAACTGATGTGACAGAATTATGTTAAAAAGATAGTTTTAGGCAGAAATAAAATACAGTGATGCTGAACAGCAAACAGGCTTAAGCTTTGTGGCCTCAAATTTATGGAACAGTTTTTAAGTTCTTTGCTTGTCCTTCTACTACCGTGTCACTGAAGAGCCAAGATGAGCTGTACTGATCTCCCTGTTCATCTGGAATTATTTGGAAGGACTTAACAATGGGGCAATTGCAGTCCCAAATCTCTTGTTGCTACACTGGAAGTGCTGATGGAACAAAGGCCCAGATGCACTGACCCTACAGTGCAGAAAGTCTACAGCTCCAGTTCATTTCTTTCAGCTTTAGACAAAAAAAGAAAACAAGCATTAAAGGTCAACTAAATATGAAAATATATGTTTATTCCCTTTACTAGTTGCAAGTTCCATTCCCAATGCAGACCTGACATAATACTATCAAGAAAATGGCTTATGGATTACCATAGTCCACAGAATTTGCTAAATTCAAGGCCTTGCAGGAACCAGTCTTTTCTGAAATTATCAGGTCACATCAAGAAATTCTCAGGGAATTTCTTTAATTTTTCTTTTTTTTATTAGAGTTTTCGATTTTTTGATATAGGTCCTAAGATACAGTCAAGAAAAATATTAATCAGAAAAATTGAACAGATACAGGTAGAAATTTCCCTTGCTGCAAATATTCAGGACTCAGGGCCACTGATGGGTTCCTGTGCAATTTAATTTACAATCATTATTTCAACTGAAGGTTGAACATCTGAAGGCACAGATGTTCTCTAGAGATTTCTTTTAACTTGGACTTCTGACTTTATTGTTTCTGAAGGTATAACTAAGGAAAGCAAACAAATTGAAATAATTTGTAACAGATTTGAACTTCAAGAAGTCAGTTACTCCTTTTCAAGAGTTTCATTAAAGGAAGCTCATAGTTAAGCTCAAAGTAAAGCTTTCATATAGTGGAACACCACCTCAGTTTTTCAAGCATTACTTAAGATTACTTATTTTTACTAATAATAGCCATTTTAAGCTACTGGAAACAAAACTAAACACTTACTCTTTACTGTAGCTATATTCTTTTAGTAAAAACCAAGTAGTTTAATGTGGTGTAAATCTAAAACTTGACCCAGCAAACTTTAATACCTCCAAAAGTTGTCATCTTCAAAAAACCATGAAATCTCTAGTGCCAAGGTCAGACACTACAGAAGCTATACAAGGACTGCACAGATGACATGTTCTAGACAGATTTAATGAACATGAAAATGTATTGTCTGTATCCTGAGATCCACTGAACTATTCTTTTCTGTGCACCGTGGGTCCGTATATTTGATTTGACAAGTCTGAAGCATAAGAAACTTGTGATGCAAGTCTGAAATTCTGCTGATTTGAAAGCACAGTACCTCTAGGTGTAGCCTGAAAGCACAAAGGTTAGTAAAATATGGCTTACAATGCAGTCACAAAGCATTTTTGCTCCCACATAACAAAACTAAAAGGCTTTGGAACATTTAAGTTGATTATTTCATAAATAAAACCCATTCATGATATTGAAGGAAATCCCTTCAGCAGAAAACAGATTATTTATTTTGAACAGGTACTGCATTTTGTTCAAACTATTGGTTTATCTCTCTTTTACATCAAACTGGAAACATCAAAGGTTTATTTTGAAATATTTCATAGATATAGAAACACTCAAAGTATCAGTCAGTCACTAAGTTATACACTGCTTCTAATCAAATAGTAGAAGGACTCAAATGTAGAGATACAAATCCAGCACACAGTAAAACAAATTTTACTTACAAAATTAATAAATCCTGTTTATCTGCTGGTGTTACAGAAGAAAGTAAGCCTGGCAGATCCAGGTTAGCTCTTACACAAGATTGTTCACATACAAATTGCATGGGTGCTTCCCATGTTCCCCATTAGGGATTTATTTGCCCCAAGAGCACAAGAACAAAGAACTCAGGCTTATGAACTATCTCTGACTTAGATACATGGGATAGTAACAAACAGGTATCTGAGCAGCTCTGCCCGAGTCAGAACAGTCACATTCACTAGTGCTGGATCAGAATCAGACATGCCAGACTCCCCTCTTTACTCACCCTTCTCATACAGCACAATCACCACCCAACTGCTGTAAATACCAAAAACAGTCCTCACCTTCACCACCTTCAGCTTAACACTGTATTAAAGCAGTCACACTGTATTCCAGTGCAAGCTGGTGAAGTTTTCAGTTCTACAGGACAGATAAACTTTTAGGAGTCAACCATAAATGTCACTCTACACTGGATCACCTTTGTCAAATCAGGAATTGTCTCTGCACTAAGACAGCTTCTAATGTATTAAGTAAGTACCCGTAAACTACGGACAATGGCATATAAAAGAGGAGAAAAAGTCCCCAACTCAAATTTGCTTCTAGACCAGCTCTGAAGGATTTGGCAAACATGGTATCTCAAGCTAAATTATAGGAATCGTTGTAATAACTATATCAAGATTCAGATTAAAAGACCCATGGGAAGCAATTATATAAAAATGCGAAAAATTAGCACCTCAGCTACACTTCTAACCAAATAATACTCTGCTACTGATAAATGGTACCCTCTGAACAAAATTTCATCCAATAATACTTTAGTTTGAGCAAAAGGATGCAAGGTTTGAGAGGCATTCTTTTTCCTAAAATCTGTGATCACTGAAAGCACATCCTCTGGTTTACTTTGTGGGTAAAGATACACCATGCAGTACAACAGCCATTCCTCCAGTTCCTGGGATATGGGCTTTTCTCTTGACCATGGTGTCCATTAGCTGGCAAATACTGGTTAGCTGTACTGAAAGAATATATCTGTTTCCCTTTTACAGATTATCCTAAAGTCTGTAACAAAAAAACCCCTCCCATTTAAAAAAGATAACAGAAAACATCTTTCACAATAGAAACAATAACAAAAAATTGATAAGGTTTTTGCTTCAAAATTGTTTCCTGTGCCTGTTCATAAATTCTCATTTTAAGAAACATTTTTTCAGTTATCATGCAATGGAGACTATGGGCATCACTGCATAGCACCCACTTCTTCAGAATCACCAAATCAAAACATGACTTGTACAGTTGTTTAGAAATTTGTTTCCTTACCACATCACTGCTTGAAACTATTCTATGAAAACATTTCTGAAGAAAAACAGTTAAAAAGAACATTCAAAGAACATGATATTCTCTTCAGAACCATTTGATCTACTATATGAATTATAACAAAAAAAGAAAAAAAAGGAATTAATGCAAATGCTACAGCATTTTTGGATGTATATATTACAGAAAAAGGGATATAATAGAAAAAGTAATCCTTGTTTATCCCCAACCAATGCAAGTCTGCTAAGAATGGTTCATCCAGCTTAAAATACTTAGTGAAAGTATAAATGCTTGACCAAATGCTTTCCTGTAAAGCTTTAAGCACTCCATTGTTATTAAAGCTACAGAAACATTTCTTGACATATTAGTTTTCTGCAACGGTTTCTCCGTGACAGGGTCACTAGAAAAAAAATAAAAAGTTAATTAAGATTCAGAGCACTTTCCCTTAGAATGACCTGAAACAAGGCAAACTTCAAAGTTTTTCCTATTCGTCTCAGAAAGAGTTTCTATAGAAAGGTAAGTGCCTCAAGCATCTAGGTTACACCACAAACTACTCTCCTTCATGTAACATGGTAATAGGTCTTGCAACGTTTACTCATAGCAGAAAGCTTGGTCAGCTTTACTATAAAGTTGCTCAGAAGTTATTCCTGCTATTACAATTTATGCTCGTTCCTCCACATCATTTCTGGTTATGCAACCATGTTTTCTCATTTCTGCTTTAAGAAATCCTTTGAGCTGAGCTGTTATGAAAAATTGCTTTCTAACTAGTCATGTGATTAAAATATTAATCTCTCCATAACTTTACATAACAACAGCAGATATTGTATATGACAATAACATTTTAAAACAGTTATTTTCAGTTTAAAAGTTGAGCTAAAAGGCTTAAATGGATACCAGTTCTACAAGTCAATAACTTTAGAGAAAATATATTTAAAGAATCACTTTGGGGAACAACAGACCATTTCTTCTTAACTTTTGAGATTTACCCAGTATTTAAGTGTAGATCTATGAGCAATTTTTAAAATGGTAGGCTGTCAAAATGGAAAATATTATTCCCCACAGTTTTGATCCATCTCATGGAAAACCATCATGATTCTATTTACCATCCAGGGAAGCTATTTTTTTTCACTTAATTCAGAACACCCAAGTTCAGCAAACTGTCATAGCAAAATCAGGGTTCTGAGACTAAACTACTTCACCATGCGTATTCATTAAATGTATGGGAGGGGGGAACACCTTCCTGCCTCACAAGCACACAACAAAGCTCTAAAAAGCCTTTCACATGTGATGGCTCCTCATAGTGGAGTTGGGAGAGATCCACAGAGTCCCTCCACCAACACAACCACATCAGGACCTTCCTTGAGTGGCCAGCTCATCTTTTATGCCTTTAAGTCTGTGCAAGTTTAAAGATTATTTTCAAGCATGAAACACAACAGAAATACAGGTTTAAAGGTCACATTTTCACACATGACCCAGAGTCAGTTGAGGTATTCAAACAGCAAGTCACTCCAACCTCAGTGTCCTAAGCTGACAAGATCTCATTCCACTACCTGCAGTTTAGACATCCAGTATCCACATGGACTCCTATCTATAGGTAACTTGATTTAGAAACCACTTCTACCTCAAAAAGGTGGCCCTTTTCCTATAAGGTTGCATAAAACCCCAAACTCTCTAATCCTTACTTGTGGTAGATGTCCCAGTTACAACAGGATTGCAGACAGCATTACCAAAGCTTATTCAAGCTTCACCTAAATACCTCATATTAATTTCCGTATCTGTATTGGTTTAGCATAAATGGTAAGAAAAACCAATTGTTAATCCATTTTGGAACTAACAGCTAAGCTGGCCAATCAGGTAAAAGGTGTACGTACACCCTCTGGGACACCGCTTAAAAACAGGAATCTTGGGAGACCCGCCCTCTTTTTGGGACTCCGCGCCATGAGGTAACATCGCGGCCGGGCCGGGAGGGCCCCAGGCCCAGGGGCCGGCTGGCCCCGGGAGGCCCCGGGAGTCCCCGGGAGCCGCGGCCGGGCCGAGGGGCCGGGATCAGGGCCAGCCCTCCGGA
>WBMY01003447.1:590207-610510 GCA_013397315.1 Donacobius atricapilla | reverse complement strand
AAAATCCACAAGCCCTTATGTAGTCATATAAAAAGCTACATTTTGAGAGGCTCACATAATGCAGTGTCGGGCGGGCTGCATTAGTAGAGCTGGAAGTCACAAACAGACTGTGTCTCTTGTGAAAAGTTACCAGAAGAATCAGGAGGGACTTGTCTCTCTCAAAAGACTGAATGAAAGACTATTTTATTAAGTGATGCTGACTTAAGAGTTCTGATGTTTTGTCCCTTTGCATTGTTTTTTCGTGGAAAAGTAGATTGTTGCTAGGGAGGAAGAGGGGTTGTTTTTGAGAGGGTTTCGTAGTTGGTTTTTTTGTTTGTTTACCTTTACAGTATGTTAATAAATCTAACTGTTTCTATTTTGAATTGAACCTGTTTTGCTTTTCTTTTAATCCTATTCCACTAAAATGAAAATTAGGCGAATGTGATAACCACTACAGTATCACAGCGCTTCAGGTCTCTTGGAGGCATCTGCAGAGCTGGACCAAACTAAAAAACTCTAAGACTCTGCATAATCATATGTTGAAAAAATGTGACTAGGCCTGCAATCTATAGAGGAGCTTCCACAAGGTTTTGTCTTACCAGGTAAGACTACCTGCCACCATGTAAAGACACATTAAATCAGGGACTTTTTTTACAGGAGTCTGTTATTCCTTCCTAACAACAAAAGGAAATTTATTCAAATGCACAACCAGCAACAAGGAGAAACTGAACATAACTCCTGGGACTAACCATCTTGAGTTATTTCATAGCACAGACAAAATTCAGGTTGTCTTGGTTATTCTATCACCTTCTATCAAGGTCCAGATCTGAAAAACCCATTTAGACCAACTATCTGCAGCATGAAATTAAGCATGTTAACTAACACTGCCAAGGGCTGAGTAAGACAAAAGTTCCCAGTCAAAGGATATAACTATCTAGTATCACAGAAAGAACCAAGAGCTCTTAGATAGGAGGCCAGTTAAGCACATCATCAGGAGCGCTCAGCAATTTGTGCACTAAGCAAAATATCAGAAACTCATAATGATTTTTCATAGTAAGCAATTACCATGAAAAGATTATTGCTCAAAAAAGTGCAATATATATCTTTGAATGTGAGGTCTACCAGTTCTTTTTCCAAAAGAAACCCATCTGCTCTGCAATTCAGTTGAAAAGTTGCTGCTGTACTTAACCTGTCACCTTCCAGGGCTGTCAGAGGCAATTGCACAGGACCCAGCCACGGGCTCATGAGAATGTATCTGACAGGACAGGAAATGTGAGCAAGCATTACCATGCCAGGCTGATCTGATCTGAGCCTGGACTGCCTGACCTGTGCTGAGGCTATTATGATTTATTCAAGGAGTCAGAATTACAGAAAAGTTTTAAAGAAGGAAAAGGCAATGTAATATACATTTCAGGTCTAGCAAGCTGTCTTGCTTGGGGGCAGGGCAATGATGGGTTGTTATGGCTCACAGCCCTCTTTTATAACAAAAAATTAGGATAGGATAATGAAATATCCGTATACATAAACAGCAGAGGCATCTTTCTTCCCCAGTCTCATCCCTGCCAAATATAAACAAACAAATTCTGTTGGCAAAAATCACTTATATTTGTGGTTACTTTCATTTTCATCTATTTAACCCTGTTAAAGATTTAACAATTTTTATAACTTGGGGTATTTTTGATCTAGTTTAAAAGCAGGACTGTTTATTTAGGGGACTACTCTGTTAATGAAGATGAAGCAAACTTGTTTTTTCTTACTACTTCCTGGTAAGTCAGATTAGTTAGATTAAATGCTAACTGGTAACCCAATGCTTGTTTGAGAGATTTATCAATTATTATAATGATTTTGTCAGCTTCAAACAGCAGATTCTCAGGTCATTAACCCCATAAAGACTACATCTCCTGAAAAAACACAGATGTCTTTGTTCAGGATCTTGTGAAATAGGGAACAGTATTAGTGTGAACTGCAGGCAAACATGCCAGAATGATAGAACTCTGAATTCAATACTGACATGCAGAAGACTGTTATGCACAGATTTCATCCATATTCAAGTCTGGAATTTCATTCTTCCGAAGCATTTGTCAACAACACTGAGAAGTAGAAAGAAAACTTAAAAATGAGAAACAAATCTTTTAACCATTTTTTTCTGAGGAATTCTCCCTTGGTATTTTCTACCAAAAACACATTTGCAGCAACACCAACACTTACCACAGGTAAAATGATCTAGGAACCTGCACACATAGACAGAGAACAGCAGTGCACAGGCACAGAGCATTTATGTGAAACACCATTTCATGAGGTTTTCATGAGGATCACAATATTTTTTGGTAAGTTCCGCAGAAGAGAATCACAGAAAACTATAGAATGGAAGAGATCTTAAAGATTATCCAGTTCCAACCGCCTTGCCATGGGCAGGGACACGGACTTGATCAGGTGGCTCAAAGCCCCATCCAGCCTGGCCTTGAACATTTCCAGGGACAGAGCATCCACAACTTCTCTGGGCAGCTATACCAGATGCCTCACTGCTCTTTTAGCAAAGAATTTCTTCCTAGTATCTT
Organism: Donacobius atricapilla; assembly: GCA_013397315.1. NCBI lineage: Eukaryota > Metazoa > Chordata > Aves > Passeriformes > Mimidae > Donacobius > Donacobius atricapilla. The sequence continues at coordinate 607,973 of WBMY01003447.1, read as the reverse complement.
ATCTAAATCTCTCCTCTTTCAATTTAAAGCCATGCCCACTCATCCCATCATTCCATGTCCTTGTAAGAAGTCTCTTTCCAGCTTTCTTGTAAGCCCCCTTTAGGTACTGAAAGATGCTGTAAGATCCCCCTGGAGCCTTCTCCAACTCTCTCATCCCATCTTCCTAGCAGAGGTGCTCCAGCCCCAGTCATGTTCATGACCTCCTCTAGACTCCTTCCAACAGGCCCACGTCCTAAGCTCTGGGGACCCCAGAGCTGGATGCAGCACTGCAGCTGAGCTCTCACCAGAGCAGGGCAGAGGGGCAGAATCCCCTCCCTCACCTGCTGCCCACACGGCTTTGGATGCAGCCCAGAACACCTTTGGTTTCAGGGTTGCAAAAGCACATTTTGGGATCCTCTTGAGCTTCTCTTCCACCAGCACCCCAAGTCATCCTCCTCAGGGCTGCTCTTGACTCATTCTCTGCCCAGCCTGCATTTCTGTCTGGGATTGCCCCAACCCACAGGGATCACTCTGCACTTGGCTCTGCTGAACTTCATGAGCTTTGCACAGCCCCACCTCTCCAATCTCTCAAGGTCCCTCTGGATGCCATCCCGTCTCTCCAGTGTGTGGCAACTGCACCGCACAGCTAAATGCAGAGGGTGCACTCAGTGTCACTGGCCATGTCACCAACAAAGATGCCAAACAGTGTGGGTCCTAGTACCAGCCCCCAAGGAATGCCACTCATCATTGGTCACCACTTGGACACTGGACCATTGACCATAACTCTTGAGTGCAACCATCCAGCCAATTCCTTATCCACCGAGTAGTCCATCCATCAAGTCCGTATTGCTGCAGTTTAGAGACAAGAGGGACACATGGGCCAGTGCCAAATGCTTTGCACAAATCCACATAGATTACATCACTTGCTTTTCCCCTTTATCTACCAACACTGTAAATTTATCAAAGGCATTCACCAGTTTTGTCAGGCACAACTTGTCCTCAGTGAAGCCACCTTAGCGGTCACCAGTCAGACAACATGGATAAATATCCAACACATGCACTCTACATACATCTCAGGGGAACCAAGATGACTGGGACAACTCCATATCTATCTCACAAACCTTTAACTTCTGAGCCTTTCTCTGAACACATGAGAAAGGAAATAGGATTAACACTTCAAAAATTATTGACGCAAAAAGACTTTGCTCTCCCATGTACAGGCGTTTAAAACTCATGGCACTTACTGCAGACTACAGTATGCCAAGATAAGGTTCTTAGTTTGCCATGTTGAAGATATGTCACTTCATACAATGTATCATAATTTGTAAGATCTCAAAAATAAAATCACAAGCCTGGTTCTAATACCAAGTGATAGCAAATTGCATTGACTGGTTGTGGTTTAGGGCAGGTGCTTTTCAGAGATATCAAGATTACCTACCATAATTCTGAACTGATACTCACTTCGCAGACTGCTCCTGTACAGTGAGAAATTTTAGTTCATTTTGACTCTACAGAACCTTTAATAAGCAACATTTAACAAATATCCATCTGTACATAATAAAAGAAAATTACAAAGAGAAGTTGATCCCCCAAATATTGTAATAAAAACATTCTTATTAAGTATCTCAGATTTTATTCACTCTGTCAGAAGAGGAAATTTATGTGAATAGAGATAACAGTACTTTGCTTTCTGTGGAGCAGTCCTAGTGGAGATGCAGGAACTCATATTACATGTCTGTTCTGCACAGTTGTTTTATTTTTCACCCCTGGATCTGCCTGGACCTAAATTCAGGCTTCTTTCCACAGCACACAACAGGTTTTATTCCAGTTCAGTGTCTCTATGGGTCAGAAGTACTGATCAAGCAGCAGAGCATCTCTAGCCATTCAAAATATGACAAGGGCTTTCCTACTAGCCATCCTAAATAATTTCAGTGTTTAGTTCTACAAAGAAAGCTGACACTAGATAAAGATGCAGCAGTATCTTTCAGAAGGCACCATTTCCCTTTTTAATAAATAGCCAGTTTGCCTTTCTTGCCCCTTGAGCTCAAGTATCTACATTCTCAACATTTAGAAGAAAAACATCCTGTTCGCAAATGCCGACTGTGGAGTAAGGGGTTCCTATATTTCACCTTCCAATCTTTATGTTTCTGTATGCTTGTATATAGCTCTATTTAGTCATAAAGATAACTTAAGTCAGTCCCAAAGAGGTGCCCACATGATGTGCAGCCTTGCACTCACTCAAGAAATATTTCATGAAACTTGGAACAGCAGCAAAGAAATCCCGGCAAGTAACCCTGCACAGACTTGTGAGAAAAACACTGATACTGTGCAGAAAAAAATCAATTATAAACAGTTTTCCTAAACAGAAAGAGAAAGGAATGGTAATTTTTTCCCTCCATGAAGAGAAAGTCTTGAAATTTCTAGTAGGAAGAAAAGGCCATTGCAAGCAAATTAAAAAAATGCTAATCTGATTGTCATAACATTAACTCTAAAATTTTAAGCAGCACCAAAATAATAAAGTTCCACAGCCTACTGAATGTTGCATAAATGCTTCCAGGCAGCAATATTTTAGTGCAGGATAATACTTGGCAGTAAAGAAGTGTTAAGAATTCATGGTGGGCAAAGATACTAATGAAACAGTCTCTAACCCCTCCAGAACAGACTGCATAATTTAGCAGTAAAACTATAATTCATTCAAGAATAACAATGGCTGAAACTTAAGAGGATGAGAAAATTCACACAATTAGTTCCTTGATGGTGCACTTTAAGCTGCACTTCCAGCTACAATAAGAAAGTTTCAAAACCTGGCATCAGATTCAACTTCAAAATTTGTTTTTCCTTTTGATATTCAGAAGAGGAGGATCCTGCTATCCCAGAAGTATGTTTTAATTCATTGTTCTCAACATACAATTTTGTGTGAATAGCACCACTTTCCTGCACATTTATTCCAACAAGAACCACTTCTACCTTAGAGCTCCTACAGAATAGATTGCAGAACAGGAACAGTAGTGAATGGTAATACTTGTAAATGTTACATTAAAAAATAGTTAAGATACTAGTGAAACAGCTTTTATTAGAACTTAAATTTATCAAACATGAAAATCTGACTTACCTTAGGGAATTGTTTTACTGGAATCAGAACTTTTTGTCCCAACTTCATATTCTTATTGATGACTACATCAATATACTTTTCCTCTTCCTTTCCTTCCCCTTTTTGGAATTTTTCAATTTCTGTTAAAGAAAGAAGTTATTTTTCAGTTTAATGCAACAATCTAAAAGCTGAGAATCTTCAAATTAAATATAAATACATTTCAAAGCTAATACTGTATGGCACACAAATGACATATTGTGTAATTAATACAAGTAATTGGTTATACAAGGCCAATAAGGCAAAGCATGTTTCTCTTTTTATATTCATGTTTATATCAGCACCTTGAATTAATATTGCAAACACTGTACTCAACCCTTAGGATAATTTGTTTTTATATGGCTCAAGTAGTGAAAACTATTCCTAGATACTTTTGAGCGTGTTTAAATTGAAGAATATAACATAGTTTAATATTCAAAAATTTTATTCCTCTTCTATACATAAAGTATGCAGTTTGAATGGTGGCTTTCTACAGTGCACTTAGGAACAAATGTCAAGTTAATCTTTCAGAATTTCAGGAATGTAATTGAGGCACATAGATCATACCCAGAAATCTGAGATTAGTGTTATACCAACAATTTCATTATTAGCAACAGGATTTAGAAGCTCAAATCCTGGCTTGCACGACTCTATTCATTCCAGAGATACACGTAAAACTGACTCTTAATTATACTTTTCTCCAAATATTGACTCTCTAGTGTGCTAATGAAAAACTGCAGATCTCATTTCATCAGAGAGGATTCATGAGAAGCATATAGGGAGACAAAGTGAAGCACTCCTAGAGGTATTTGCTAGATTGGGTCCATCATGCTGGGGGCTACATCATTAAACTTGTTAGCACACACCAAAATCCAACCCTTTTCAGAAGTGCCACAGAAGCTCCTCTACAGGAATTTAGCACTTGTCCTCTACAAATAACTCCATATATCTTGTTAATTTGTCACAAGAAGAAACACCCTTCTACTCTACTCGACCACTAGAAATTAAGGACATTCATCAAGACCTTGCAGTTTCTTTAATGGGAATGTGATCTTATGCCAAGAACAGACTGTAATAAAAACTTGAATGCAAAGAAACCCATCAAAAATATAGGAGAAACCAGCCTTTAGTACACTTTCAAAGACAATCTAGTTTGAAATTAGATCCTATGAAAAAACAGAAGAAACCAGCAAATTTATAACCATGGAAAAAAAAAATCCATTCATTATTAGCAGATATTTAATTGAATACCAGTCCATTTCCATTTACCACTACAGAAATTAAAATACCAACATCTTTTTCAATAACTGAAACTTATCTTCCATGCAAGTTTCATTAACACAAAACAGGAAATAAACCATGTATCCAAGTTACTGTTCGGTGGCTAAAAACTAAGAAAGTCAAACCAGCCTCAGAGTATCTGAAGGCTTCTTGAAGGAAAAGAACTCTACAGCTGTACTTTTGAAACTTCTTGTCACATCTCTATGAAGTTTTTGATTTCTATGGATTGTAGTAATGCCAAAATTCTGCAGGAGCCCCGTCAAAGTAACCTTGGCTCCAGCATGCCCTTTGTTTCATCATGCTCAGTAAAACAAAACCTCCAGCAACATTATTCCACCAGCTAACAAAAACTGAAGAACACTTCAAGAGTCGAAATCGAGGTAAAAATACAAATTTCAAAATGCCACATTACAGACTAGGGAATTACAGGCAATTAAACAGATGTGAAGTTACATCAGTTTAATTTGGAACTGATTTCCAGGTGAAATTAAGACTAACATTTTATAGGGTGTGATGTTCCCACTCAGAAATCAGGTGACTGGTATCTTTTAGATGTTAAACTTATCCAAATATCACATTCAGGTGTAAAAGCATAATACTATCACAGCATTCAAATACAGATATACATCTAACACCTCTCTTTTCTCAGATAACAAGGGCATTGGTGACAAAGCTCTTTGTTTTCTATTGAAAAACAAGATTAGGCACTTAGAGGATTTTATGTTTTACAAGTAAAACCACAACACTAATTTTTAAGGCTGCTGTTGGTATTACACTATTACTATAAACACTCAAAGCTTAAAACTGATCAGAAATCTGCTGCTCTTTAGCAATATTTTACACCATGAAATACTGATTATTAAAACTGTAATAAAAATATATCCATTTGTTATGACGGAAGCAAATGTAGCTGCAACAAAATTTGATATGATGTGATTTAGTATTGATTTTAAATGTTATGACTAAAATTTGTTCAAAGTCAGAAAAGCAGAGTACAGCTCCACTCAATTAGTGCATTTTGCTTTATTTTTTTTGTGACAGAGCAGTGCACAAAGACTCCCAGATAGTTCAATTGATCTCAGCCTGATGCAAGACCTTTATACTTCTCAGTCACTGTAATTACTGTTACAGTAAAGGATTTTTGCTGAAGAATCTAAACTTACAAAATAAGAATACCTTCAACATCAAAGCCCACCAAGTTTTTATGAATTGGTAAAGCTAACAATTTGTTTTCTCTTGTTGAGTTATATGCTGTTATCCCCAAATGCACAGCATGACATACACAGCAATCCCCCTGCCCACCTGAAAGACAGAACCACAAATTTATGAATCTATGGCAGTTTAAGGAACTTCCTAGAAATTGCCAAGAAATATTACACCTGGAAACAAGTTGTTTCAGACACCTCTGATGCACTTAAAATACACTTGAAGAGTTAAGCACAGAGTTCTACCTCAGTAACATTCTTCAACTGAGCCAGCTGCGTAAATTCCTTAAGAGATCAATACACTTCTAATTGTATTTCTTAAATACTTTAGCTTCGAAAAGTTATTTGAATTAGGTATTTGAAGGACTTGGTTGCAACAACCTGATTAACGCCAAATATGTTCATAATATGGGGACTACTTTGAGCTAACAAAAACCATAAAGAGACCATTCTCTTTTTGCTCTAGTAGATATGGAACTTCGAAGTCACTAAAGTAATTATTAAAAGAAACATTACTTACTCCAAAAATCAGTTTTCCTACTCCAAGTACGTACATGCTTTAATGAGCATTTTAAGCAAAACCCCTTTATTCTTTTACTTGCCCTATTTAAACAACTTTCTTTTTGCTTGAAGAAGCTACTGAAACCCTTTAATAGGCTGCAAATCAGCTCTCAGCAAAATGGATCACAATTTTCCCCATTTGTTTTAAAGACAAATTAAATTACTAACAAACAGCCATACACTATTGCCAAAGCAGTACAAAGTAAGATTAAGTAATTTTTTCCTGTTATTGTCTAATGTTAATCAAACTTAGTTAAGACTTTCTGCCTCTTCATTGCTACTGTAAAAAACTTTAGTTTTGTATGAACAAAGTCCATTTCAAAGTGGAAAGTCTTTTATTTCTTTGAACTTGAAATCTAAGATGAATGGGAAATACAGCTAAGCATTAGAACTTTATGCACATCCACACAGCTCTTGCAATATCATTCACATACATCAAGCTTTAGATAATTAGGGAAAAATCATGCCAGATCACACAGGAAATCCAATCAGATTTTCAAGGTCAAATGGGTAGGAAGATTTGCCTTTTCTTAATCCTTAGATTACATTCTGCTTAGCTATATGAAGTAATGCCATTTCCTAGATCACAAACAGTAAATAAACATGTGATTAAAGCTTTCCATAATGCTAGAGATTAAAATCTCATGTTCTCAGACCAAGGATGCAGCTAATGCAACAGGAATTTAACTGCATGCAGTAACAACTGCATGGATTTTTTTTCTTTACATTTAATCATAGCACAGATCTAAGCAACGATTAGTCCTCAGTTAATTCATCCAATAACAGTGGTAGACACATCAGATAATGGAGAATTGTTTCATATTACTCTTCAGTTAGAATTAATCTTCCTGATGCGGAACTACAATCCAGGATTCCAGCTCCCTCAGCTAAACCAATATAAATACTTGCATTTAATGCTGAGCAAAGTGATGCCCTGTTTGTCTGTAGTAAATCAATATAATAAATATAAGATGGAATGTTAACTTCAAAGTAAACAAATGTTTACTGCATTTGTCCTTAAGGAACTATTTCCTTTACAGAAGATCAGGAGCAACAGAAACCAGGTCAATTTACCGGCAAATCCTAAAAGTTTCTACTCTATTTCCTGAGATTGAGCTGTCTTACCAAACATCCCATTATATCCAAATAATTTTGTACTAACTTTTTCCTACCTCAAATGGAAGAACAAGTGAAAAATGCAAGCCTCATTCAAGGATATCCACATGATCATGGCTTAAGAGAACAGGGCATAGATGAACTGCACTGCAATTTCATTCAGAGTAGTTTCCACATTCATTTTGAAAGTGAAAATATTCTAATAATTACATTATCCTTTAAAAAACTCCTAAATCAAATGGGTTTGAAATTTACTAACACCATACAATAGAAGCAATAGATTTTGCTTTATTTGGGCAATTTTATTGCCTTGTATCTAAGTAAAGGAAACATCAAAATTTGGACTGGCTCAATCAAGCAGGTTATACAAGTACTGAAGCATAGCCCAATTGCAATAATATTTCTCAGTGAGTTCTCAAAACTTCACAGTTGACTTAGAAAAATCACACCCTCCTCAATTCAGAAAGCTCTTAGGTCAAAGTGAAGGTTAAGTATCTTTACATACTTCCCCTTTTAGTTCTTGAAACCTCACTCCTTTTGACCATTGCTGGAGACAGAACACTGAGCTGGATGGCCACCTCCTCTGGCAGCATGATTCCTTTTGGTTTCACATCAGAAAAAAAATCAAAGTGATGGTACTACAAAATAACAGACCTTATTAGTTTGCATTTTATGAAGACCCCTTCAAGGAACACATTCAAGCTAAGAGAAGTGGTCCCAGAAGAAAAGGGGGACTCCAAGTCAGTTGTAGCAGAATTTCAGAAAAAAAAACCCCATAGTTTTTCCTTAATAGACAAAAACTGACAATACCAGTATTCCATGCTGTTTATTTGGAAATTTTCACTGTTGCAAAACTCATAATTAATCTCAGAAGACACATTTTAAGAATACCTATTTTTAAAAAAATATTACAAATTTCCCTATGAAGCCAAGTCATAGGAAGTCTGCTGGGCTGGACGCTGACTAATCGCCCAAGTCCTTCCAGGAGTTCTGTAAATCCAGAGTACAGTAACACAAGATGGTGAACCCAATTACAATCCTAAATTTGATTAAATTGATGAGAGCTTAATCTCTTTATTGTTGTAGTAAAATGGTCTTGATTGTGTTTCAGATTATACATCTTTTACCCTGGACTGCTTTGTTCCCTGTCTTACTAGTGGATGATTAAAAGTTCTTTGAATCAGCACCTCTACAACCAATATTTCTCCTCTTTTGAGCTGAAAGCAGTACTGCACAGCATGAACTGGAAATAGAATCACCACACCAAAGCTTTAATATATTTCAAAAGGCTTGCTGAAATGAACCCCACAGATTTCCTTACAACAGCCTCTAAGAGACCTACTACTAACTCCCCACCCTCTTGATCTGCATGAAGCTGGACAATCTTCCCAATTTTTGCACTAAACAGAAGAGGCAACCCTAGCCTCCTACTTTTGAGTATCTTAAAACATGTCTGACAGTCTAGTTTGCTTCAAAACAGCTTCTCTGTGTAGACATTCACAAAAAAATGCAGAATTTCACAATTTCAACTGACTATACAGCATCCCAATCCCTCAGAAAAACACACAATTAAGTTCAGTAACTAAACATTTTCTGGTATGAGTAAATGCTCAGACAAATATCCCTTTTTCCACTCAGCAAGATATTTCCAAAGTAAATACTAATTAGTGTATCTTCATTAAAAAGGGGAAAATTAGAGAACTTAAGTAATCAAGCAAACAAAAATAGCCTCAAAATATTTAAAATAAGGAAACTAAATATATGTGCAATGGCAGCATTTAGACTCATCCTGAATGGGTCTAAAACACAAAAAATGCAATAGAATTTTCAATTTTTAATGCTGTTGCTCCATTATTGCACCTACACCCATTCCTTTAAGAGCCTCAGAAAACTTCACCTATTCTCCTCAGCCAACATTTTAATCCTTTAAAAAGTCTTTTTAAAAATCGCATCCATAATAGGTCCTAATTCTGAACGGGCATAGAAAGTAATGCATTAAGAGCATGAATTGTGCCAAAAAAAACACACTAATTTGTTTCAACTAATGTGCATTATTACAATAGTTGAATTCTGAATAACTGTCTTTCATATGCCACCTTAATTTTGTAAAAGTAACTGACAATGAATCTAATTTCAATTTACAATAAAATAAGCAGTTCATGCTAGAATGATGTCTACAGCATTCAGAATCCTCAAATTAATAATAATACCCCTGTTGAAGGACTCAAACCAATCTTTATTTAAATTGTATTCAGAGGTATTATAAGTTCTATTTTACAGTCTAAGTACTACTATCTGCACTGATCTGAAAATACATTTCAGACACCAATATGACAAATATTTTGAATGGGCTTTTTTATTTAAGCAATTCAAAACTAATTGAACACCTATTACCTTCACATCAAAAATGACTCCACTAAAATCTGTTTAGACTGATTAATATTAGCAGTAAGGTAGGAAGTACTACAGTAGGAACTGTCAAAATCACGTATAAGGTATTAATAGATGTTTAATCAGTCTTGCTCAGGAAGAAAAAAAGATGTAGACATAGACGTCAGTCCCATATCCTCAACCTACTCCACTGAAAATTATTTATCTCATTGTAAAGATAACTTATAACAAAATGCTAAAATCAGCTGTATGATTTACCTACTGTACCTACTGTACATTTACCTACAGCAGATCTTTCTTCAAGCATGAATATTTTTAAGTTAGACAGGTCAGGTATCTACTAACTACAAAAAGTCAACTCATTTGTTCAGTAACTTAAAAATAAAATCCAAATTACAGAGCATCTTACACTACTTGGTGCATAGGACTCAGGAAAAATGAAGTTAATATTCTGTATTAGGAGTCCTTACAAGCAGCTGTTCCACGTTTTTTATTTATGCCTATGAACACAGCCAGGTAGCTTTTACACAAGATTTCACTTGACATTCTGGTGAGACATCAAGAAGGGCCTATAATCTTTCTTCCTGATCATGTACATAGCACTGCAGAGTACTACAAACTTTCTGTGACTCTTGACAACTTTCTCAAGAAAACGCTCAGGTCAGATCTCAACTGAAAAATAGATACAACCTGCAGCTCTCAACATGGAAATATCACATTTTTAACTATTGCCAAGGTGAAGTAGCAGCCAAAGCACATCCTGTTGCTGACCCTTAAAACAGACTTGAGCCCTATTAAGACCACACTTTTAGGCACTGGCACAGACCGCAGTCTAAAAATCTGCCAGCAGATTGAAACAAGCCATATTTAATACTAGAAGATATATATGCTAACAAAACACATCCCTGTGTTTTGTATAATTGATAGTTACACAAATAAGCGTACAGCTGTTTACTTAGCATTATGAAAGATTTATGTAGCCACCAGCAAGACAAAATAGTGTCATCTTCTACCTCTCTAAAAATCATTTTTAGACAACTAGAGCTTTGCGCCAGGAGCCTCCATCCCTGTGACAGAAGGTCAAGGTAGAGCCTCACGCTCTGGCAATCCTTAATTCAGCAATGTGTCATATCCCACTGATAAATACCAGTTAAACACAACTCACACCTTCTGTAAGTCACAATTTACTTGAAATCACAAAAGCAGAAGTTCCAGGAAACATCCACAAATCCTGAGGGAGCTGGCTGATATCATCAACAGACCACTGTTTTTAAGGTCATGGTCATAACGAAATGTCGCTGATGACTGAGGCAAAGCAAGTATCAGTCCTACCTTCAAGAGCAGGGAGGAGGATCTGGGCACCACAACATAGTAAAACTTGGGCTGATCTTTTGGAAGGTGATGTAGCAAACAGCTCCTGAAAACCTTTTCCAAGCATAGAAAGACAAGAGCAGTTTGCACAAATTTATGGCAGGGAAGTCACACGTACTAAAACAGTGTATGAGATGAGACAAGAGCTGATGTGTGCACCACATCTGCAGTAGGGCTTTTGAAAAGCCTCCCACACCCCATCCTCATGGGGACTGAGGAGGCACATGAACCATGAGGTGGACTGAAAATTGATCTGCCTGGCTCAAAGGACTCTGTCAGGGGCACCACAACGAGGCCAGCCAGGGGCCAGACATCAGTGGTGAGCTCTGAGGGTCAATGATATTTAACATCTTCATCAGTGACCTGGCTGCTAGCACAGAGTGCAGTTTCAGCAGCTTTACACATAACAGAGAACTGTGAGGCATTCAAACACCAGAGGGTTGTGATGACACTCCGAAGTGCCTCGAAGAGGTGAAGGAATGGGCTGACAGTGGTCCTACGCAGTTCAAAAGGAAGTGTAAAGTCCTGTGCCCGTGGAGAGATAGCCCCATGCAAACACCAGCCAGGAAGGTGCACTTGTAAAGGCCACCAGCACCTGGGCTGCACCAGAACAGCACTGCCAGCACTTTGGCAGTGATGATCCTTCCTCTCACACAAGTTTTAGCAAGCATCTTGATTTCTGCTGTTTTGCTGAAGAATTCTGAAATTTTTTTTTGAAGTAAGTATTTATTCTAACTTTGCTACTTAAAAAAAATTACTAAATAATAAATAATAAGTAATATAATACTAATAATAATAATAAATAATAATAAGTAATAAACTCTTCCCCTAGCCCAAGATTTATTTCTCTTGAAATACTGGAGCATAGAAAGCCATGATTTGTTCCCCGAAAGCACAGTAGGAATTAATGTTATTCAGTCATCACAGGAATGCTAAAACAGTCCAGAGAAACAGCTATGGACAGACCCAGGGTACAGCAGTCATTGTTTTCCCTCTCCATTGTGCATGGCTGAAAATGCACACAGCTCTTCCCACTGCTTCCCAGAACACCACATTGTCCAAAATGCATTTTCTGTCCAATAAAACTTGTCACTGTCCATATTTAACACAGAGTAAGGGAAAGGAACAGAGGTAAAGGTATTGCAAGTATCAGTATAATGGTTTTATGTTTTTATATTTAATTCAGTGAAATTCAGAGTTAGCACCAGACATTGCTATGACTTAAACTCACACCCACTGATCCTACATAAGCTCTACCAGCAAGTATAACTTCAATCTTACCACAGACTTGATAAAAGACATCTATATATTCTGTGGCATTGCACTGATCACGTGAAATCAGAAAGGGAATGCCATCACTGCTTAGAACCTCTAAGACCTGAACCATTGAAAACACCATACGCTGGAGTAACCTTCATGTATAATCTCTTGTTTCAACCTACTGTTCCAAATTTTCTCATCTTTCTGATTTTTAACACAAGATTCCTGGTCTTTTGATGCAAATTTCTCAGAATCCTGAGACTGTCAAGTCTGAAGCCTTGTTTACTAAAGCACAAACTACTGATGTTCAAGTAAGCTGTGAAAAAGTAATCTTGTATAGAAAGAACACAAAACCACAGAAACAGGCGGATGTCAAGGGTCGTAAAATAGATTAGTTGTAAATTACTCTGTAAAACAAACAAAAAACCCACCAAATGTTAAAAATGCTTAAATATTTATGAAAAAGGTAATAACCTAAAGCATCCTAAAGCATTCATGCATTCTGATGCACAGATGTAGGAAATGAACCTATGGACATTAGTTGGCACATGTAAAAGAAAAGAGACTAATTCCAACACTCCATCCTGGATTAGGTTAACACAACCCTAATCTTCTTATCTCAAAACCAGGTTGGATGGGCTTTGAGCAAGCTGGTCCTGTGGAAGGTGTCCTTGCCCATGGCAGGGGGGATTGGAACTAGATGACCTTTAAGATCCTTCCAACCCAAACCACTTCATGATTCCTTCAGAAAGCCATCACTTCCACTGCCAGCAGATAAGAGGCAAAGAATCATTTTTGACAAAATGGGAATGGGAAAGTGCAGCTTTAAGAAATTTGTGTAGTAATTTTATGTCTGAGCTTCAACATAAATTGGATGTTAAAAACTTCTAGCATCCAAGTTAAAAATTAACTAGCAGAGGGATAACATTAATTAAAATCCCTTCCACATGCTCAATAGCAGGCAAATCCAAATTATTTTCTGTGTATGAAGACACATATTACACAGAATTAATGCATATTGCTACCACATTCAATTTTTTTCCCCAAATATTATGCTATTAAACTTATTCTCATGAAATTAGTTGAACCACTTCACAGAATTGTAGAACAAGATCAGACTCCCCTAGAAGCATTACAAAACTCAAAAGTCCATCTTACGGATTCAATCCAGCTGCAAATCATAAGGAGAGGACCAAACATCTTTCAACAGACCAGTTTCTGCGAGAAAGTAACCACATCTATAGTCGCAAAAAATCTCTGCCTCTGTAGGACCATGTGCCTGTCCATGCAGCACCTTCCCTGAGGAAGGAAATCTTCCAACTTTCATGACATCTATGAAGAAAGGTTTTTTTGTAAAGTAGTATTTCTAGCATTCACCTAATAGAACATTATTCATGTTTCTAAATTTAAGAAAAAAATTAAATTGACCACATTTTATATCTGCATAAACATCTGAAGCAACTACCAACTCACCCCAGTAAGCTTTTGCTGAAACACATCTTACAAAGCTGAAACATACTACTGTTTTAGTAGCATTTATGGTATGGGTTTGCTTGCCATAAGAAACAGCTCTGACTCAAAATCTTTTTGTAAAGAAAGTATCTTCATGTTTACCTCAAACGGAACTAAGCAGTTCCTTCTGAGTAAGTTGTATTTTGGGTTAGTAAATTTGTTTACAAAAAGCATCTTTCTTCAGTAAAATGTATTTTTAAAGGTCCAAGTTTCTTTCTAACAGACATGGTTATGGCATAGCTGTAAGAATCAGGACAACTGCATGTCCTGTGCAACCACTTAGCAGTCAAGACATTGCAAATTCTTTTGTCTTACTAATTTGGTTTGAATACAACTTAAAATCAAATGCTTATATAGAAATCTAAAATGTGACGCCTGAGTTTTACTGCAACCAAATTATGTCATGTAGTTAATTGATAAATTAACTTCAGATATGTTACTGTTTTAGTTTCAATCCAGCTAATTTAAAAATGCCAACTTCCACCAAACACAACTTTTTTCCAGTAATGGGTATGTGTGTTCTTAGGGGAGTAATTCCTACATTCAATAATTTAAATAGCAGATTTCAGTACATTTCTACAGATTATACACTAAAAATCAACTACTACAAAGTGTCACGGGCACAAGACAGCTAACAACTTTAAGTGCAGTGGAACGATTCACAGCCAGGGAAGTTCACCTACATTCAAGGTGAGACAGCAAAACCAAAACCAGTCATATTTTTAACAGTAGCGCTGGGAACCTGCACAAGCTGCTTCTAACCAGGTACCTGCCCTGCCTGTCCCCCACCTGCCTTCACAGCCCCATATATTCAAGTTTCTGCTCCTTCATCACTTCTGCCTGCCAAGAAACAATAAGAAAAGTGCCAACGCAAACTACCTGAGGTGCCATTACTTCTTGATTCAGTGATGCTTAAATTGCTTTTATATGGGAAAGAAAATGTTGATGCTCCATTTTCCAAAAGTACAGAATGAAGTTATCTTCTAGATGTGGCAGAGGACAAAGAAAATGCATTTTTTAAAATGTAGCTGCTTAAAGTCTGGGTACCTAAGAGAAGAAGGACAGCTGAGACAAGCACTAACCAATTAATAGGGTAGATTTTTCTATTGCTCCTTGCTACTAGAAAGAAACAAAGCAAAATGTGTATTTGGGAAAAAACTCAAACAGTCGCAATGGATACCTGTGAGCTCACGAAAAAGTCTTCCTAGAGAAAGGGGTATGTGTTACTAAGTGTCAAATCTCACTTCCCCATCTCCTTTCATTGACTTCAGAGCAAGTGCAGGAATGACATGTCCAGTCGCATACAGAATAATCACTTTAAAAGGCTGGAATGTATTATTTTGCATACACCCAAGAAATAAAGGTGCTTCACTGAACTGAAAAATCTGACTGTGCATTAATACATCTGAAAAGAACACTTAACCACAGGGAATATAAGCTCTTTCTCGTGCCGACAGGAGAGACAAACTTACAAATCCTTCTACCAAATCTGACATGTGGGTTTAAAGACTCAGTCAGCAGTGTGTCACAGATCCATAAAACACCAGAAATGCTACAATGCATTTTCGTTGATCATAAATGGAACTACATTCCCAGAGCCGCTCTTTTTGCGGGATCCCTTTCCAAAGTAAGACACAACTAATTTAATAAGTTACTACTCATACTTGCTATAATTGTAACTTTAAAAATACAAACATAACACTAAATTATCAGAAAGAGCTGGGAATGAAAAAAAGCTTTTTTCACCAAATTCATACAGCTTTTACTTTACCATTGCATAATAACTATCTACTGGCAATACTCCTTGACTAGAAGCATGAGATTAACTATCTAGCTGGCCAGGAGTATACATTCTGTTTAATCTATTTTTCTGAAGGGGCCATCTGCTCTTATTTCTTCATTTTGTGGCTTAGCTTGAAATTGCATTCACTATTCTGTTAGGATTTCAATTAGGTACATGTAAAATTTCTCCCATGTCAGGATGGCTGTCTTGAGGATGAAGTACTGTAAGGGGAAAAGGTGTTATTACAAAAAGTTGATTGACTATAATTGATACAGCTCAAACAGGTAATTAGTCATCAACAAAATGAAAGAAAAATAATGCTAACATTTGTTTTATTACAGCACAGCTTGACATTCATTACTAACAGTATGCACAGCCATGTTTAAGGTACCAAACCTGAATAAAGAAACTATGTCTTTCTGCATTCCCTCCACTCAGCTCTTTTCTAATGACTCTGCAGAGAAGTTTCAAATCTCAGCTTTGATAACAGCCATGAAACCTTCTCAAATGAGGAGCCAAAAAATACCTCATACAGATGCTGACAAGACATACCCACGTGATTAACATCACTTGCATAGATTCACAGACCTAGAAATAACGAATAGTTACTACTAAAACACTAACCGGCATACAAGCTACAGAGTTGAGTTCTAGCCAGTGCAATAATATAAAGTTAAGCAAAACATTCTGAAAAAAACTGTAAAGAATTACAGAAACTATAGCAGTCTGCCCTGTCACCTTATATTTTATCCGAGTGGGAAAGAGAAGTACTTTTGAATCGATTATTTCCTATCCATTTCACTGCTTTCCCCAGAAAAATGACCAAGCAGGAGGCTATCCAGCATGTTGAGTACTTTAGCTGTTGCCTAGAGTAACGGAATAAATACTCAGCATCAGCCTCATGCAAGGCATCATAGCAAGCAGCCTCCTAGCCCAGGCAGCCACTGGAAGCTTTGGTCATTGCTTTGAACACATGAACAGGAATAAGAGATTGGTGCCTTCAGGACCTACAACCTACTCAGATGCAGAAAATACATCATGTTAGCACAATGCTCAGCACGCCACTGAAGTTTAAAGAAACTATGATCTACCAGTTAATAAAGCAAATCACATCTATTTTCCACTGTCACGACATCAATCTAAAGGATAATTTGCTCAGAATTCTTTATAGAGCTGATCCCACTGCCAGCTACTTGCCACTTATGTGGTAATGAAATACACACTAGCATTTTTAATTAACCTTATATTGAACTACATGAACTATTACTTAGGGTTTCAAACAAGACCTATTATTTCAGGTCTGCAAACTATAGAAGTGTATCTATAAATAAATAATTTATAAATACCATTGTGATAATTTCCCTGTATTCTCCATTTAATCAGCTGATAATAAAATAATATTCTAAGAACTTGAAGTTTAAAAGTCTGGGAAAGTTTCTTTTAAAATTTTATTCAACACCTATCAAGTTGGACTGACAGCAGTCTTAATAATTCAAGTATACAAGATGAAAACTCCACAGGCCAAAGCTACTTCAGGTCATAGAAGGGTTTGAAGTGAAAGTGACCTTAAAGATCATCAAGTTCCATACCCCCCGCCATGGGCAGGGACACCTTCCCCTAGACCAGGTTGCTCAGAGCTCCACCCAACCTGACCAGGAACACCCCAAGGGATGAGGCTTTCCACAGCTTCTCTGGGCAACCTGCGCCAGTGCCTCAGTACACAGAAGCGAACTTTTTCCTAATATATAATCCAAATTTCTCCTCCTTTAGCCTAAAACCATCCCTGTGTACACTATGTTGTCACCCTCGATATACAGAATGAGGGGCTGAAGAAGAGGTGGACACTCAGAGTGAGAGGGATAAGGAAGGGGGAGGATGTTCGAAGTGGAGGCGTTTGTCTCCTCGAGCCACAGCCAGGCGTGATGGAATCCTGCCTCTGCGGAGACGGCTAAACTCCTGCCTGCTCATGGGAAGTGGTGAATGGATTCCTTGTTTCCTTTCTTTTGTGTGCACAGCTTGTACCTTGCTTAACAGAGTATCCTATCTTAACCCAGAGGTTTGTAGTTTTTACTCTTCCGATTCCCTCCCCGGTTCCCTCGCGGGGGAGGGAGCGGGCGGCCGCGGAGCTGAGCCGCGGGCTGGGCTCCAGCAGGACAGGGACACGCCTGAGCCCTGAGACG
>WBMY01003447.1:578718-590062 GCA_013397315.1 Donacobius atricapilla | reverse complement strand
CAGCGGGCTGCGAGAGATGCCCTGACAGGCCAACACCGAGGGCACCCAGCACCCGCGCGGCCCCGGTTCAGCTCTCCGGCGGATGGACACCCCGATCCCGGCTCTCCTGGGGGAGGACACGCCGATCCCGGCTCCCCCGGGGGCTGACANCCCGGGGAATGACGCCCGATGCCGGGGATCCCGCCCGATCCCATCCCGCCTCTCCCGGGGGATCACGCCCGATCCCATCCCGCCCGATCCCATCCCGCCTCTCCCGGGGGATCACGCCCGATCCCGGGCCCCGCAGGGCCGGGCCGCTGTCGCCCCCTCGTGGCAGTGCTCGGCGCGGGCGGCTCCGCGCCTGAATTCCCGAAACGCTCTAAAGCTCTCCCGAAACAGCTCCCCCAAAAACGAAACACACACAATGCCTTCTCTAAGAACTAGTGCCACAATCATAATAGGGTCGCCTGGCAAAGATGCATTCAAAAACCTTTCTGCATAAGCTAAATCGTCAGTAGTTCTGCACCACTACATGTAAGATGCTGTATTAGAACCTTGTAGAAAAACCCCACTGTGGAAGGCTTCTGCTCTTTCCAATGTGCGTCCATATTAATCGTTCATTGCCGAAGATCCTCAAATTCACAGATGAGATAAGACTGGAAAAAGTCTTCAGAGGTCATTAATTGTCTGTCTTGGTTTAGCCCCAGCTAGCAGCTGAGACCCACAGAGGAGCTCCTTCCCCTCAGAAGGATGGGGGACAAAATCACAAGGATAGAATTAATAAACTTCGTGGGTCGAGATAAAGACAGTTTAATAGCAGGTAAAGCAAAATACAGGCACATAAGCAAAGCAAAACAATTAATCCATCAATTGCCATGGCCAGCCAGGTGCCAGCCATTCCCAGGAAAGCAGGGCACCATCACACATAATGGCAACTTGGGAAAACAAACATTATCACTCCAAACTTCCTCCCTCCCTTCTTCCCCTCAGCTTGATATGCTGGGCATGACGCCATATGGCCTGGAACATCTCTTGGGTCAGCTGGGGTCAGCTGTCCCAGCTGTGTCTTACCCCGCTCCTTGCTAGTGGGGTGAGGAGCAGAAAAGGCCTTGAAGGAATAGAAAAGGCCTCTGTGAAAGCTCTGCTAAGCAGTAATGAAAACATCCCTGTGTTATCAATACTGTTTTCATCACATATCCAAAGCATAACCCCACACTGGCTACTAGGAACAAAAAATTAACCCCAGCCAAAAACACCATATCCCTCACAAGCACTTGATTACTACACTTACACCATTCCCAGCTTTTGTTTCACATGGTATTAACAGGCTTCTGTGAAGATTCAGGTGCCTGCAGAAACATAAAGGTCTGAAGAACAGATACATTAAGTCTTAAAAACATGATAAATCTTTTGTTGTACGCTTTTGTACAGTAGGCCAATAAAACCCTAATCATTTTTCCAGATCACAGGTGCAGTGTAATAAAGAGTTCAAGGGTATATAAGTGAAAAGAATCTTTAAGACCAATCTGTGTAACACAAGACAAGTAGGACCACAACAGTCCTTTCCAGTTCTTAAGACCTAGTACTAAGGTGCAGAATTTCACCTTGCAGACTATCCAGTCTAGGGTACTACTGGGATAATGCTACATAGGGAGCAAGTGTTACCTACAGCTAAAGCCAGCACTGCAGCCCATCTGCTGTGAAGCAGCATAGCTCCTCCATACACACCAGGCTTTTAATAGAGAAATTGAACCAGTCATTAAGAACAAACTCTTTTGCTTTGAGAAACATCTCCAACTACCACAAAGATTTTGAAGAACCCTTTTAAGAAAGGCAGAAAACTGATCTGTGACCAAGTTTCTTTAAAATTAGGACTTCCTGAGCCTAAAATAATAGGCTGGAAGCAGTCATGAAGCTGCTGGATACTTAGTAAAGTGAAAAAAATGTATTCTGAACTTCTATGACTCTACAAATGGATCAAAAACATCATATCCAAACTCTGTTTCTATAGCTGAGAAAAATCTGCTTTCCTTCAAGCTCAGGAGGGGAAATGGGGTACAATTAAATACAATAGAAAGTCAAATAACCAAACAGACATGATGAACCATAGTGCCTTTCACTCTCACAGAAGTGAAATTTATCATTTAGCATTAGTCTGGAGGTAGGTAGAGGAACAAAAAGTGATTTTTTACTTCACTGCTTTACCCCATGGAGCTGTGTCATTTAAGTCAGCATAGAGAACACCACAGCATTTATGCTTAATAGTGGAAGAAAGGCACTAAAAATCTCCTTAGCCCTCAAATACCGCAGATTAGATTGCAGGGAGCAGAAATTGGGCTTCTGACCAGGGACACATCAGGATTGGTACTTGACCACCTCTAGTTAATTAGGACATGGATCAAAATGAACAGTAGCAAAAACCTTTGTCCACTACCAGCAAACAGAAAAGGACACATGAAAGGAAGAATGACCATATTAAAAGCAGTCCTTCCATTTCTACATCTGAAAATCATCATTTTTATCCCAAAGCAGTAGGAAAAACTGGCTGAAAACATCTAAAATCTTTTGCTTTCAAACACATCTGCTTCCCAGAGTACTGTTACTGAATGGTTTGAGGCAGTAAAAGGCTACAGCCACATTTACTCTCCAAGCATTCAACAAATGCAGCAGTAGTGAGAAGCATTTTCAATTTATAGAATCATAGAATACCCTGAGCTGGAAGGGACCCATAAGGACTGGAGTCCAACACTGGTCCTGCACAAGACCAGCTCAAGAATCCCACCATGTGGCTGAAAGCATTGTTCAAATGTTTCTTGAGCTGTGTCAGGCTGGGTGCTGTGATCACTTCCCTGGGGAGCCTGTTCCAGTGTCCAGCCACCCTCTGGGGGAAGAACCTTCTCTCAATATCCAACCTAAACCTCCCCTGACACAGTTTCAGACCATTTCCTCAGGTGCTGCCACTGGTCACCACAGAGAGATTAGTGCCAGCCCCTCCCTCCTCTTCCCCTCATGAGGATGATGCAGACTGCAATGAGGTCTCCCCTCAAACTCTTCTCCAGGCTGAACAGACCAAGTGACTTCAGCCACATCTCATATGGCTTCTCCTTCAGACCCTTCGTCTTCATAGTCCTCCTCTGAACACCCTCTAATAGTCTAATATCTTTCCTATATTGGGATTTGTATTGCAGCGTCTGAAACTGCACGCAGTACTTAAGACATTTTCCTATACTCTGTTTTGTCCACAAAAAGGCATCTTCCTCAGACTACTCTTTTTGAAGAATCCTGATGGATTATTTAAGTCAAAGAAAATCAGCAAATCCTCAAAGGATTTGCAACATCAGGTTTTCACTGTCACTATATTATACCAAGATCAGCACAGCAGCAGTTGTTATAACAAGTTTTCTGTTGGACCAAGTACAATGGGTTTACTGAAATGATTCCTAATCTTTTAGGTTTCCAATTACTTTGTCAACAAATTCTTCCTAGAAAATAAAGATCTATGAAAGAACACCTACACAAGCCAAAAAAAGTGAAAGATTTACCACCTACAGGAATTCAACTGACATTTTTTTTGCTGCCTTGCAACTCTGTTGAAGTTGAGTCGTTACCTGCAGCCAAAAGTCTGATAAACACATCAAAATAAGAAATGAAAGGCATCCAGCAAAGAGCAACTAGAGATGGAGAATAGAAAGGAAATCCATTTAACTGCCTAGTTTCTTAATAAGTTTACCTTGACAATAAGGTAAAATGCTGAAAAAAACCCAACACAACATAAAAGAACCGTAAATGATAAATATGACAAAGGTGAGTTTAGTCAAAGGAAAATTTTAGGATAAACACACAAAGAATAAAACATGCACTGCTCAGTTGTTGAGGTACAAAACCACATCAGTCAGTCTACAAACGCTTCTTCATGCTTACCTCTCCAGTTACTGCTCTTTAATTTGCTCCTTGGCATAAAAAGCCAACATTCAGCTACTGTACAGCCCAAGTCATTGACAGTTCAAAGAGCTTGACAATTTAGCAGGGATCAAACATCCATAAATGCAGCTCATTTTGGACCAAAGATGTCAAGGCATGCAGCATCTACTGGTCCTTCTATCTGGTTTGAGTGGTAATCAACCACTGTTAAAGCATTGTGCATTTTTTCATTTGTACTTCTTGGTCAGACGTGTCACCATCAATTCAAAGGGCCTCTTCACACCTTTATTCGCTCCTGAATGCAGTAAGGCTCTCAAAGCACAAACTGAAGATCACTTTCACACACCAATCAGACTAGCAATAGGCCTGCAGACCTTCTCAAGCTTACAAAGCATTGTAATTTTTCCATGATTTCCTCAAAGATTAAAACATATGGACTTCTGGAACTAGAATGTCACAAGAAAATTAAATTCCTGAGTCCATATGCCCTTATGGCCTTAGCTTAAGGCCATAAAGATATTAATTCTCTAGCTAGTGTTACACTTGAAAAATCACACTTGGCTAGAAATACATGGCTCTAAAATAATTCCCAGAACTCCCACCAGCCCTACCAAACAGAAAATGGCATGGGTGAGACTTGCCTTCCCAGGATTCAGGGGTAGACAACCCTACTTTATCAAGATATTCCACGTGCCCAGTATAGAAGCCCTGTCCTTTGTTAACTTCTATTTGAAAAACAGTATTAATAATGTAAACATTAAGCTTGTAAGATTCCTGCAGAGCTCAGCTAAGAACAGCCAGTTAATTCACCATAAAATATTAGGTGTGTCAGTTACCAGTTAATCTATTTAAACATGCTTTTTACTAATACTAATTAAAAAGTCCTGCAGTGCCACACTGAATACTTTACAGACTCTGAACTTTGATACCTGATTCTTTCAAACAAAAGTGCATCCCAAATTCTTTTGTTTCTTAATTATACTCTAAGTCAGGGAGGGGAATAAAGTCAGAGGGCAGAAAGGTCACATACATAAATTTTAAGTACATGCAAGAAAAGTTAAACAAGCCACAGGCCAGAAGAACAGTGCTGCGACCTTCTTTCTGATTTCCCCAGTAAATGAGTACTCAGAAGGTTACAGTTTTAATTTGCATGGCTGGTGTCAAAAGGGATTGAAAGTGACAAACCATGTCAGCCTGCATTTGAAACCTTTAAATTCAATCTCTCTCATTGACTGCCAAAGTGAGTGTGCAAGTGAATTAGGAGTCAGCTTTACACTAACTGTGACCGCAGTGAGGGGCTCTAGGCTTCAGAACAGACCAGCCCAGGGGTGAAGAAAGTAGGATTATCTTCAGCTGCATTTTACAGAAACCCTGTTAACATGAGCGGTATATCTGATAAACCACTTCCCCAGCCTTTTCAGAGAGCAAGATTGAAATCTAACTTTTAGGAAGTCCTCTGACTGTTCTGATACAGTTTCACTGCAGTAAAAGCAAAGAGCAACTATAACAAAAATTGTGAACTCCTGAAGTTTTACCAAATATCTCAGATAGCTGAGATGAGAGACAGACTCAAATTCTTCTTCTGCCCTCCAGGAGTTACTACTTTTCATGCTGCTTTAAGAAAACAGAAATAGAACCCAAGTCAGCCTTCCCTAGTTTGATGGTGCAACCATTACATCATATCCATTCCCATTACTGTCACTTAAATTTCTCACCACTCTTGGCCTGGAAAATATCCAATTCCACCAAAACATGTTCCTTAGACTGTTGTCTTCTAGTGATGAGACTAAAACCAGAAGAGTTTATTTCTGGTTAACCTCTAAGAATGACAACTAAAAGTGATCAGCTGTCTGAAAAAAAAATCGGAGGAGCACAGAATTTATTGTATTTCGTATGATGCTCCAAGTAATTTTAAAACACCATCAGCTTTCCACAGCCATATCTCATTTTCAAAACACCTATGACCTTCATGAAGTGCTTTGAAATCCTCAAAGAATAGAACACTTGAAACAAGAATTATTTCCGTGATTGATACTATAATGACAAAAAGGAGAGTTTTGAGGTTACACTGAGGGAGTACATTTAACATCATTAGTGACTGGGAATGAGCAGCACCATGTGTCTGTGCCATGCCAGGAAACTTGTCCACGTGGGAAAGTGGATGTTCCAGCAGCAAAGTGATTACTTATTTTACAATACATGTATGTCACTACACAATCACACTCATTTTTGATAAATTAAAGCAAAGCACAAAACCCTTTGCATACTTTGGTGGATTTATTGAAAGTTTTCCTGGTTTTGGCTGAGACAGAGCTCATTTTCTTCCTAGTGCCTGGTACAGTGCTGTGCTTCAGATTCACTACGAGAGTTGACAACACAGTGACGTTTCAGTTGTTGCTAAGTAGTGCCTACTCTAAATCAAGGACTTTGCAGTGTCTCACGCTCTGCTGGGGAGCAGGTGCACAAGAAACCCAGAGGGAGCACGGCCAGGAGAGGTGACCTGAACTGGACAAAGGAATATTCCAGACCACAGGATGCATGCCCAGTATATAAACTGGGGGGAGTTGACTCAGAGCCACTGATTGCTGCTTGGGGACAGCCTAGGCATCAGTCAGCAGATGGGGAACAACTGTATTATGCATCACTTATTTCTCTTGGGTTTTATTCCTCTTTTTCGTTTCCAGTATAATTATTATATTTTACTTTATTTCAGTCATTAAATCCACAAGCTGTACCTGTTTTCAATTCTCCCCGGATTCCACCAGGGGACAGGGAACAAGTGGCTATATAGTACCTACCAACCAAGCTGAGCTTAAACCACAACAAAAATTAGTAAAATATATAGAACCTTAATTTATCATTAAGCTCCTGCTTCAACCATTTTTACAAAGCCATCTGTGCTGGGAAAAAAAAGAAAAAATCGACCACTAATATCGTCCACAAAGCAGAGAGTACACTCCCTCACACTCCATTCTCCCTGATATTTAGGGAGGTACGCTCTGATTATTGAACTCCCAAGCAAAATCTGACACTAGAACAGCAAGCTCCCGCTGATCACCACTAGATATGTGGCTCAGGGAAGCCATTGAACACACAGTTAGCACATACAGCCATCTACTGATAGAATGCTTGGTACTCCTCTACAGCATCTCATTGACATTTTAATGGAAGCCTTGCCAACTTCAGGTATTACCTCAAATCTCAAAGCAGCTAAAATGTGCTTGTAAGGAAGAATTCTAGAGGTCCAGTCTGCACATGAGAGCTATCTTTCAGCAATGGCAGCAGCCCTAACTTTCATTATCTACACATTTAATTATCTACACAAACCAAACAACTGCCAAACACCCATTTTCAGGTCTCCCCTGTTAGAAATGTGTCTGGTATCACCATGTTTTATTTACAGTTAGCTTCTTCCATCTGCAGTTTCACATACTTCATTCAACACTCGCAAACTGCTCATTTTGAATCACTACTATAAATAAATGTGAAAGAAGATAAAGTAACTTTTCTCTCACGGATCTTCAGTATTTTTAGAACATCACTCATGAACCAAGTTATGACAATCAGTATAATACTTTCACATTTACCAACATTTACATGCAACCAGAACTGCAAAGTCAGCCTTCAAAATAAGGCTTCATTTCAGAATTACCATCACTCCAACAGACAGATATTTTTCAGATTTTGCACAACGATGAGCATATGAGAGTTGAAAATAGGAAAAATACAAATGTACTAATCTTACTTCCTCACAGAATGTCATCTTTCCCAAGGTTCTTCATTTACAGAACTTGCTGTAAGCTAATAACTGGACAAAATGTTCCAGTTCCCACTGTCTGGTACCAGCTGCAAATTAATCCTATTAGCATGGTCATCTTACTACACATGCAAATAAGTCTACTTCCAATCTACAACATGTTTAATGGTTTACAGGCAAAAAAATACCCTTTTTAGGATGGCTTAATGTTCGAGTATACAAATACATATTCTTAATTAGAACAACAGATGAAGTCCAGTCTCCTGGAAAAGATTCCCACTGTTCTAAGATTTAAGCAGCAAGACTGTTTAAGACAAAATTTAAGCAATAGGTACTTTATTTGTGTCCCAAGGAGACAGGGTACCAAATCCTTGAACACAGTTCTCCACAAGAAAAATCAGGACTTACTATGCAGGAACATTGAAGGATACTGATATTTGATTTCAGTGCTTTCAAAACAAGGTTTCTAGACAGAAAAGAATCTGTCATATTTAATTCAGAAGGACAGATTTATAATACTGCCCATGAAAATGTTCTTATAGCATCTTAGTTATTCCCACATTGGTCTTTTTTAACTGAAATGTTACACAGGAACTTGAAGCAGGTCAAGCTCCACTTTTTAAATTTAAAATTGTGTAATTTGTGTGTACACAAATTATAATGTGTAATTATAAGCATAATATGCAAATTCATCCACTTCCATTTGAAAACTATAATTACCACATTTCAGAAGTCTAGACCCAGGATTTTCCCTAGAAACAAAATTTCACCATAACCTGAAATTTGTTAGCAACTTGGCTCTTCTATCTAAGCAGTAAACACACCTGAATTACCTCAGCGTCTCAGAAGAATTCTACTTCATCCATACAACTCTTACGAATTATTCTTGAGTTTCTGAAGAAAGCCAGTTGATGTACAGTATTTCAGTTCAAGTAAATACAGATAGCAAATTTAATACCACTAAGACATCAAAATGCTATTACATAATTAAGGTGGTTATTTAAAGCACTTTAAACCTTTGCTAAGACATTCTCACAGATACCCGTAAGAAGCCAAACTTGGAAACCTGTTTCATTCCAAACTTAAAAGATAAACAAATCCAGTTAAAAAAATTAGGCAAGCTATTTTATTTGCCTCCACATGAACTAATATAGAAAATACTGGCGCACAAAATCCAAGCCAGAACCATTACATATACATTTCTACTAATAGTTGTCATCCACTTAAGTGCATAGAATTATTACAATTGAAAAAATAAACAGTCCCTGATAAAGTTAGTGTCATGGCACAATGGGTTTGTAAATCATCCCCTCCTGAAGTTGTATTTCCCACCTGTATTATACAGGCACTTCATTTTATCTGTCTCTTTGGTGATTCTACAATTAAACTACCTATTTTCACATAGATATTCTACAAATTTCCATTTTAAACTACAGTTAACCAGTTGATTAGTCATCCTCAATCTTTCATTTTTCCCATCTCTAACATGTGAAACACTTCAGATATAATCCAAGACTTAATTTTCAAAGTAAACAAAAAATCAGACACCTACTAGATTACAGAAGTTGGATGCACATACATTCACATTTTTTCACCGACAGTGTATTTTTTTTTTTTGGGAGCTGAAGGTATGCATGCATATACCATGATGAAAGGCAAAAGTTTCAGTTCTTCAATTAATCATTTCAATGAGAACCTCAAAAAAACCCCATAGACTCAGTCAAAAGGACAGATTCACTTACTTTAACCTTCTTACAAAATAGTAAATCACATATTTCTATAACTCCCTAGAATAATTTACACATGCAAAAACATTCTTCACTACCTGGAGAGGAACTTCAATAATTTGTAGCCATCAAGTTCAATTTTTAAAAGTTTTTTTCATTTACAGCAAACAAAGCAAAAAGCTGCTTTTTTAGCATAATTCTCCCTTTCCCACAATCAACAGGGACATTTTTACAGATTCAAAGTTTAGGAAAAATATGCAGAATATCAACCACACCTGGACATGGACCTTCAATTCACTTAGCATATGCATTCCACAGTTGAAACCGTGACAGCTACCCCTAACTCCAGAGTATTTCATACAACAGTAATTTAACTTCTGATTCAGAGACAGGCATTTGCGTCTATTACACATCAAAACCTACAACGCATTAGAAGAACCCACATCAGCTTAAAGTTGTTCCTGTTATAGGATGAAAAGTACACCAAGCATGGCTTTGTAATCATTGCAATTGAAGCCAAAATCATTTTGGCTGTCACTATGTTTGGTGTATTACAGGATCAGTTCATAGCTTATTTCACTTGAGCATCCTAAGCACTAGATCAAGCATTTGTCTCTTCAGAGCTGGACTTGAAAGTCACCTGCCAATTATACAGTATCTCCAAATGTACATTAAATCATACTTTAATTCACATAGAGTGACTTTTCTAGTCAGTATTGCATCACTGAAACAAAAAAACCCAGCACTTTAAAGCAAATCTGACATGACAGATGCAGAAAGGGTGGGAATAACTTATTATCTGGAGTTACATAATTGCAAAACAAAATATGCTCTGTCTGTTTAAAGGTTTACTAAAACATATTGTTGATTCCTTAATATCTTAGCCGCAGAGCCCAAAGTTTCCAGGAAAGGCCATCGGTAGTAGGCTCGTTCTTAAGAAGGCTCTCACACATGTAAACAATTGGCTGTTCATTGTTCAGAAACAGGGTAAAACAGGAAAACCTTCTGGGGTTTTAACTGACGTGCAGCTCGAGCAGAGCACAGCAGACCCAGCCACCTTACACAGCCATCCAACTGGGAATAATCTGTAACTCGAGCCGTGAGCGAGGGCAGAGCAAACACCGATGGAAGAGGGGCAATGCGGGAAGGCATCCAGCGTGCGCGGCTGCCCGGCGGCGAAGGGGAAGGCGCCGGGAGCCGGCAAACACCGACAGCCGGAACACAACAAACCCCACCAAGCGGTGCAAGGCGAGGGCGAACCCCTCACCGAGAACCTCGCCAGGAGCCTGAACACAATAAACGGTGCAATAAAGCAGGGTGAACCTGAGGCTGAGCATCCGCGGCGGCCGCCGCTCACTCCGGCCCGTCCCCACCCGGGACAAAGCGCCCCGCTCCGCCCCGCCGCCCCTCACCTTGGTTGACCAGCCGCAAGGCGTGGGTGAAGGACGGGTCCAGCGAGTCCTTCTCCGCCATCAGCTCGGGCAGGTACTTCTCGTCCATGGCAGCGGCGGCGGCCCGGAGCGGCAGCGGAACCGGTGCGCCCACGGGCAAAGAGCGGGTCCGAGTCCCAGGCGGAGATAAATCCTCGGAGGCAGCGCTTCCCCCTGGCCGCCTCCCGCCCGGGGCTGCGGGGACGCATCCAGGAGGAAGCGCCGCAAGCCCCCGGCCAGGAGGGGGGGAGAAAAGGGGCGCGGGCTGGGGGGACGCCCCCCCTCAGCGGGTAAGGGGCGCGGACAAATCACAATGCGAAAGCGCAGAAGGAGGTTAGACGGGGAAGAGACGCGCCCCGGGAGCCGCTGACCCGGGCGAGACGGGAGCAGCGTACACAATAAGAGAGGGGCTGTTAGGCGGCGGCAGGCGCTGTGCACAAAGCCACTACAGCCACAACCCGCCCGGCGACCCTGCGCCGACTGAGTGGCGAACATGCTCCGCGCGAGGCTTATATACAGCCCTCAGACCA
>WBMY01003447.1:517249-578702 GCA_013397315.1 Donacobius atricapilla | reverse complement strand
CAGTGCGCTGCGCGAGCCTTATATACAGCCCCAGACCACGCCCCCCCGGCAGCCCTTAGCCCCGCCCAGGAGCGGTGCCCCGCCCCGGCCCCTGCCAATGGGCGGGGATAGCAGAGCCCCCCAAGTGTCGCCGCCTTGCTCAAGTGCAGGCTCCTATTGGATAGCACGGTCTGTCAGTCAGAGGCGAAATGCAGCTTCTCATTGGTCGCTGCTTTTGGCCCCGCCTCCCCGCCGCCGGTGTGGGGCCGGTGCTGAGGGAGCGCTGCCAGAGCGGCACCGCGCCGGGAGCCGGGCGGGTGCTCCGGGCTGTGCCTGGGGCAGCGAGAATCGTAGCGCTCCTCAGCCCCCACAGCGACCCTTCCGACACACGAGTCCCCTTCGGGGCCCTTCCCGAGGCCGTAGGATCTGTGAGGGCTCGGGGATCCAGGACAGCCGTCCTTTCCGTCCCTGTCAAATCTTACAGAAAAAGGCAGATCTTGTGTTGAAAGGGGTGCAAACGCGATTTTATTTTCTTTTTTTCCCTCCCCTAAACAGCGGTATCCTCTATCCAGCATTCTGTACTTGCACCTCTAGTAATACAAACCACTTTACAAATACCAGCCAGAAAACCGTATTTCTGATGAGCTACCCACATGGGCGGCTGTAAGTGGGTTTGGGATTCACCCTGTTCTAAAACAGGAAAGAGAAACAAAGTTTAAAAGACGTAATTTAAGCCTATTTTCCTGGGTTTTCGGAGGATGCGCTTTTTATGCTAGGTCATTATTCCCTCTGTTCTTCAGCTTTGAGATTTTACATCTCTTCCTTATTAGTCCTTAGGTGTCTCATCAATGAATCTTGGGTGACAAAAGCCCGGAGGAAGCCAGACCAGCTCTTCTCTGTCACAGAGCACAAGGGCAAAGCAGAGGAAAATTACTAAATCACTGAAGCTATACCCATAAAGTATCATTTTAAATCAATGTTTACTGGAAAAGCCAATAAGGAACTTTGATGATCAAGACTTAAAAGACCACTGAAAATACTCTTATATCTGTGAATTGAATAACCGTATGTTTATTTCTGTATTTTAGTGGGAAAAAAAAAATCTGTGATGTGTCTTACTCATATCCTTGCAATACAGGGAGGAAAAAAGCTCTGAAAAGGTGAACTAGCATGAGAAATGCTCACTCAAAGCTCAGAAGCAGAGGTTAAGGCTCCCTTCTCAGAACTGCAAATGCTCTTACACCCTGAAAACCAAGAGAGTATATTTTAAGGTATCTTATTCCTTGTTGTATTTCACAGATTGCAATACCCCATGAAATAATGCCTGGTATATTAAAATATGAAACATACCCAATTTATACTCTCTGTACAATCATTCTAAATTAATCTTGGTCCAGAACTAACAGAAAAATATTTGCAAAGTTCTATTTAAAAAATTCACTTGCATGACATCAAGCTTGATGGATGCAACTAAAGCATAGAAGCAGCTGGAAGAAGTTGAATTAAAACAAATGTTTTTTTCAATCTTCCATATACATCTTCTATATAAAACTACTGAAATGCAGCCATCTGTTGTGAAACAGACAGGCACATACAACTCTGACACAGAACAATATGTGGGAGTGTAATCTTTATTGAGTGACCTGGAGCAAAAAAAAATCCCTATTTTGCCAGTTAAGCCTAAATGTACTTAAAGTCATACTTAAAGTGTGCAGGACTTCAGACAGAAAGGTAGCTATGTTGTTACAAATTGTGTAAAACACAATGCACCTTTCTTGGAAAGAATCATATTCTCCCTGGTAACTGATTAAATAAACATTTGGTGTTTCAAGAAACCGCAGTATTTCTTCCCAAATTATACCAATTTCCTCTGGCTTTCAACAGAGAAAGACTTACTGGAAGTCTGAAGACTTGGCTCTCTCCAAGTCTGTAATGATACAGGAATTATAAAATTATCCCCATTGTACTCTATTGTTCAAACTCAAACCTGCACATAACAAGTGCAGGATATTGTTTTCTCCAATGAAATTCACTAGGATGCAATAAAATAGGACAAGAGCACATAGGATGGGAAATTACAAGCCTTGGGCTCTAGAAAGTAGCCAAGGATGTGGTTAGCTGGGAAAAACATGCTGAGCAACACATTTACAGTCCAGGAAATGCAGGAAACACCATTTTCTTAAGGACTGAAAGCTTTCTTACTGCTGAAATCTATGCAAAGCTTGAAAAGCAGCTTGCTCAAGGAGCTGCCCAGTAAGTATTAGCTGTAGGATTCATGAATATTGAAAACTCATGAGTTCAAACTTTCAAAACTCATAATTTAAATGTGTTTTCTCTCTAACAGTACGTCTGCTGCTTAATGCTTGTGATAGTCTCAGGAAGTTAGTTTGGTGGGTGGACATCAGTCAGGAACCATGTCAGACTAATATCCATTGCTCCTTTTTAAGCACCAGTTATCTGACCTGACAGTGTGCCTGCCTATCAATAAGCTAAAATTGTAGGTGCCAAAATTAATACTAATATGTGCTAGAAGCATTAGGATGTGTTGGTATCTTCACTCTCAGGAGGGAAATTCACTTTCTTGTACCAACAGGATGTGAAGGTACCATGCATAAAGAGGCAGAAACCGAGCTGTGTCCTTTCTGGAATATGGATTCTGTACAAACTATTTAACTTACATTTTCTTTATTTTTTTGCATCAACGTAATAAGCAGTGATTACAAGCAGTAATTTTGCCATTATGTCTTTGTTCCAAATATTGCAAGTACAACTAAATATTTGTCATTTCTGTGGAATCATTGAATGCTTTGGGTTGGAAGGTCATCTAGTCGAACTCCGTTCCTGCAATGAGCAGTGACACCTCCAGCTAGATCAGCTTCCTCAGAGCCCCATCAAAACTGACCTTGAATGTTTTCAGGGATGGGGCATCCAGCACCTCTCTGGGCAACCTGGTCTAGTGTTTCTCCACGCTCATTGTAAATAATTTCTTTACATCTAGTCTGGGTCTACTATCTTTTACTTAAAAACCATTGCACCTTATCCTACCACAACAGCTCCTGCTAAAATGTTTGTTTAGATCTTTCTTATAAGCCCCCTTTAGGTACCAAAGTACTGCTAATAAGGTCTTCCCAGAGCCATCTCTTCTGCAGGCTGAGCATTCCCTACTCACTCAGCCTGTCTTCACAGGGAAGGTGCTCCAGACCTCTGACCATCTTTGTGGCCTCCTCTGGACCTGCTCCAGTAGATCCATATCTTTCCTGTCCTGAGGACCCCAGAGCTGGATGCAGCACTGAGGGTGGGGTCTCATGAGAGCAGAGCAGAGGGGCAGAATCGCCTCCCTCGCTGTGCTGCCCGCAGGGCTCTGGATGCAGCCCAGGACAGGGTTGGCTTTGTGAGATATGAGCACACCTCAGTCAGTGACAGCTTGGTGCAATCATTGAATAGATGGAACACTTGTCACAGGGGAAAAAGCAAACAGAGTGGACAGTAATTTAGGCAAAATCAACCTTGTGGCTGGGATCTACTGCAAGGCACCTGATCAAGGGGAGCCTGTTGACACAGCACCCTCACTCGAGATACAGAAGGCACTGCACTCACAGGCTGTCACCCTGCTGGTGTCATTTCCAAGTCTATGGTAGAGTTTATGTGTCTCTAATGTAGTTCTTGCCTCTGATTAACTCCTGGGTTCCTTCCTGATTTAAATCTCAGACCACAAGAGACTGTTACAGATTCATTATTTATTTGAGACTTCAACTCACTAAAATTCACACAGCTGAAGACCTATAGAAGCAGGGTGTGTTTGGGGAAATAGTTTGTCACAAATACCACATTTAGTGATTGATATGACTCACTACACTTCTGATTAGCATGTTGCCAAGTGGATTCTGGCTTCCCTAATGTTACAGTGTGTTACTTTCCAATTTTTATTAGGCATGACTAAAGTACCATTGCCGTCCTTTCTCCAATATTCCTGTGGCCTTTTAAATTCTTTTTTAAACTTGCATGTGTTTTAAAATATGAAAAAATAAATAAGACTGCACTGTTACATCATATCATCCATGAAAAATTGTTTTCAAAAGCTAAAAATTCACATCTTTCTCTTTTATATATTTTGCCTCATAGCTCAAAGTTTAGGCTTTTTTTGGACCTAATCAAAGTAATCAGCCAAGTTAAGGTGGAACGCAGTACATAGAATGTATGAGACCAGCAGAGCAAAATGATGACATCATCTGGAGCAGGTCACTTAACTTTCTAGGTCTTAAAGGCTAACACACTGTATCAGAACAGTCTCTCCAATTTCTAGGGCAGTAATTGAGTGAATACATTGCAGTGAGCTCACCACCTTTATCATTATATTCAAGTGTGCCAGGATCTGAAGGGCTTTTTCTTTCCTCTAGATATTTTGCTAACAGCAATTGTAGCAGTGCACATAGTCCTAGAGTTGCACACGTGTGCCTTGGTCGTATCATATGCCTGTAGGCATCTTGATGAATTTTGTATTCTCTGCTCTGAAGCATTTTGTTATATTAAAAGAGTCTTTTCTAATCTTGTTTTGAATAAGGTGCAGCAATTTTATAACCTTTTTGTTTGTTTTGTTGTACTTGTTTTGTACAAGTATTTGTTAAATATCTAGATTTTTTCATTTTATATTATGTACTTTCTAATACACACTTCCTATAGTTCTAATGATGCAAAAGAGATCAATCTTATAATGGCAAAAAACCTTTTTCTCAATAGTCTTTTTCTCTTGTGTCATATTTGAATATAATTACTTTTTTAGTACTCTTTCTTGATCTTATACTGTAGCTATAAAGGAATGTTGTACTATTGCTAAATTCCTCTGCTAGGAGCTCTTGCAAAATTGTACGCTCTTTAATTTCCTATATTTCTGCCTAGTACACTTACAAAAGTGGTTTGCTTTGAGCACTTTGTGACTGCCTTCTCTGGTGATGGGACAATCAATATGTATTACAAACCTTGATGCATCTGGTCCTCCCACATACCTCTTTTATTGCTCTGAACGTGGGTGATGCCAAATCCAGTATACCCTTATCTCTGTTATACCTGTCCTCTTCCCGCTTTCACATCTTTTAGCACATTGTGTTGTGTGCTAATGAATGTTCTCTTTTGTTCTTAGGACAGCTTTTTACGGGGTGAAATTGTTTGTTGCTAATTTTTTCTTCTTATATTCAATCCATTAAAAGCTTGTCTCTCACAGACTGTCTTTCCTAACTACCAAGGTTTCATCAGCCATAAGTTATCCATTGTCTTCATAAAACCATGATGCGTCTCCCAACATTTATCTTTGTATGGTGATGTTTTCTTGAAAAAGAAAGAGAACTCAATTCAAAATTACAATCTGTGTTTTCCTGTCTGCGTGCATGAGTTTACTGAATACTTGAGCTTTGAAAATATCAGTGCCTTTTCCTTGTTACATGGTGGAACCAAGGTGAAGAATATTAGCTACTCCAACCCTGAAATAAATCTGCTGCATTAATATCTTCCATATACCACTATTTTCTGCAATATTTCATTGCTGATTTACCCATGGCCTATTTCTTTCATTATTCTGCATGAAAACCATGGTTTCTTTTCTACTCATAATATATCAGAAAATAACATTGTTCAGACTGTTCAGATCCTCAGAGAGTCAGAGTAAACGAAAGTTATTATATAATAGAGGCCATTTGGTGATGGTGGTTTATTGCATTTGCTTTTAAACTTGAACTCTACACAGTAGCAATAAAGCAGTCTTATAAAAAGCATTTCTTAAGCTTCTCTTAAGAGGGAGGAGGGAGAGCAGTAAAATTTCCACTTTTCTCTTGGAATAAAAAATCTTATTTAAAAAGCTGGAGGGTGAACCAGAACATAATTTATGAAAACTTCACAGACTATGTTGAGACCTAAGTGTGCACAAAAGTGATGCTGCTCTTAAGTGACCTTGAGGAGTCTGCATACCTGAAGTGAGATTATGAAGCAAAGCAGCAGCTGTAGGAGAGCTCCAAAGGAAGCAGCTGGGTGGGAGTGGAAGGGAATAAACAAAAAAAGGCAATAAAGCATTTTCTGTCTGGAAATGGAACCGTGCTCCTTCTGTACCTGCTACAAGGCAAAAGGTGAAAGAGGAACTGACCACGTAAGACAGCAAGACTCAGCTCCCGCGCAAAGCATCCATGCAGATCAGTCTGCAAAACGTGGATTTTATACGTGTACCCACTCTGCCAGGATACAGTGGAAGGATCAAGCAGTGCAAAATGTTCTCAGCATTCTGTTCTTGGTATCTTTTGTGATGCAAAGAGTGAAGGAACAGAAAGAGAATCATCAGTCTTTGCCATCAGAGGTTTGCTCAGCTCACCAGCAGCTGGTGAAAAGGCTGTTGTATTTTTATGTCCAGCTCCAAATAATCTCATTTGTGCTAATAACTCAAAATAGGTCTGTTTTCTAAGGCAAATTCTTTCAACCTACCCACCAATACCATATCCACAATATTGATGTGACTATTTCATGTGTATCTCATTGCTCTAATTTTTTAATATCACAAAGCCAGGTAGATGATATATGCAAAACAATTGTTTTTAAAAATATTTCAGCTGTGTATACATTGGTAATTGCTAATAATTTAAAAAATACCTTGGGCAGCCAGGCAGAATTTTGTCTCTTTATATATTCATGAATTTTATCTCACAAGAAATCTGTTCTTTGAATCTGTCATATAAGTGTAGAGTAATTTCTATTGAAACTTCTAATCATTTTGGTCCTATATTTTGAAATAAAATGTTTACTTACTTAAATTTACTTTAAATTTTTGCAGTAAGCAAACTATGTATTATGTATTTAATTTAGTAGTTCTTTAGCTTTAGACAGCACATAGACAGAATCCTAGAATCACTGAATATTCAGAGTTGGAAGGGACCCAAAGGGATCATTATGCCCTACTCCTTTTCCTGCAAAGGACACCTCAAAAAGAGTTGGCACTGCAAGATACTGCAAGAGGAATTGGGAGAGGTGTTGCTTTGGGGGATGTTAAAAGAAATATGGCTGTGAGAAGAGAAAGAGAAGTCATTGGGAAAACAAAACAAAATAAAACAAAATCCCAACAAAACCCCGAAACACCTGTTTCTATAAACTATACCTGAGAATTCAGTGGGTGATAATGGCCTGATTTCAGATATTTAATTTAGAATTCAAATGGAAAGAAAATAGTCCTGACCATACATTCACAAGTATCACAGCACTTCCATCTATGTATGAAGTTTTCCCAAAATGAGGGAAAAAAGCAGGACTATTTCATTATAGCAGGACTATTTCATTACAGATCAATGTATAAAATGAAATGATAAGGCAAAAATATGCCTTTGCTTTCCTGCTGGAATATTTTCATTAGATGCAGTGTCCCTCCCTCACCCCATCATTTCCCCTATAACAACTTGGAGTTCTGACTCAAAGCAGTTATATGATTTATATTGAGAAATATATTTTTGTTAAAATAAGTTACTAAAAATCAATAGTTTGAATTTTATTCATGCACTGCCTTATTTTGGCAGTGAACAGTGGGAAACGTAAAGTCAGGTAAGAAGTGCATAGTAAGGCTTAAAATGTATCCAAGCACACACTTCCTTAAAAATAATACATCACTAGTCTAATATCTCAATTCTGGGTCTTATTTAGGGCCATCTAGATAGTTTATTATCTTTTTTCAAATTAGTGGAGGATTAGTACATAATATTTCCCAAGGAAATCACTTTTGTTTTCTTAAGGAAACTATTAAGTTTTATTGACTTTTCAAGAGTTTTAGCTCTTACAGAGTTCAAGTAAAAGTACAGCACTTGAAAAGTAGGGTATGAATGGGTGTTTGAAATTACCTTGAGAAGCTAATGATATTTTTATAGCATTAGTATTTGGTAATTGATGTCTTCGTCCTAAAATCTCTACTTTGCTGCTCCAGCAAGTCCCAAAAATTAGCATAACAATCCTAAAGAATAAATGGGTCCCTTGCTGTAAGTTTCTCAGCTACTGATTTTTTCATTCATTACTGTGATTTTTTTTTCCTGGTGTTTTGCCACAAATCTCCTGTTCCCATGATACCATATGCAGTTAAAATTATCTCATCTTGGATTTGTTTTTCAATAAACAGAATGTGTTACACAAATGTGCCATATTCATGGTTGTATTATAAACAAATACTATGCTCTAAACTACACAAATAATTAGATTTTTAATATCCATTATTGTTTGTTGGGTTTTTTTATTATTCCTGATTGCTTATATTATAGCTATAAGTATAATAATGTGATCTCTTATGTTCTATATCGCATCAGATTTCCATGGCAAGATTAGGAAACAATACTAAAAATATCCAATGCTAAGTATATCCAGATATATTTCTATTCATTTTTTTTATATCTCTGAAATAGAAGAGCTATAATTTTATACTAGTAACAGATCTAATTTCAGTAAAAACACTTCAGGTAGGCTGAAACAAATTAAAGCATAAAAGTGGAAATGTGTGAAAGAAACATATGCTTTTTTTCAAGATTTATGGTATTTATCTACAGCGGTGTTAAAGTCTTGGTGGTTTTTCAATATGGAAAACTATTCAAATATCCTTAATACAACAGGCTAGTGGTCAAGTGCAGCTTTATAAAACATTGCTATTCCAGATGCTGTTGTCTTTTGCATGCAGGAAAAATATCAATATTTTTATGATAAAAATACTTTTATCATATCAAATATGAATATTTTTTTCTTGACAGTACAGACAGCACAATCTTACAGTGAGCTGCATGATACAGAACCAAAGAAAAGGAGGGTGAAACAGACCCCACAAGGTCATCTAATCCATCAGTTTGCCCAAGGAAAGAGTCCAGGGAGCACTGATATCTGCTGAACTGCCTTGCCAAAACTTGGATACAATGCCCTCAAGAACCCCCTTGTACCTTCAGACACCTCCTTTGATGTAAAGCCCTGGGGGCTGTGAGTGTGCCAGGAGAGAGCTCGCTGAAGGACCTGGGCTTCTGCCCTGAACCTGTAAGACAATAAAGTTTATCCCACTTGTTCAGGTTTTACAGGGTGATTTTATGCATTCTGTATCTAGTTTAGTAATGTTCACCTAACCTAAAGAGTGTGAACAATTATGTGATATTTTTCAAACTAAGGTATCTATAGAAGTGCCCAGTTACCCTTTCTTGTATCAAACAAAAGATAAAAGCCTAGAACCTGCCACTATAGTAGCCCTCATTATATATAGAAAAGATTTTCTGTGGTGTTATTATGCCAAATTCTTTAGACCTAAACTGCCGATCCAGTCTGAGGCTAAGTTGGGCAAGGGCCTCCACTCTGAACCTTGGGAATCAACCGGAGGATCTGTTACCCTGTTACATCCCTTACCCTTTTCCCTCCTTACCCATCTGTGTCCCTGGTCTCAGCAAAAGTCTGTAGGTTACTCCTCAACCATTTTTCGTTTGTGGGCTTTATTTATATAGTAAGCAGTAATGTGAGCCTTGCCATCAAACTTTGTCATGCTTTTGCAAATTTATATCAAACCTGCTTTTGCTGATCCCTTGCTGATGGTTCTTTAAGCAACCTAAACCACTCACTCGTGGCAGCAGCAGCTAGCTTTTCCTTATTTACATTGAGCTCTACACTTCTGTTTTCTTTTGGGGCTTTGTTTGGTTTGGTGTGGGGTTTTTTATTAAAGAAAAGGAACCCATACATCATTTTGTACTGATTGCTTTTATCCAGATCTGCTGACACAGCAGGAGTCTTTACTGGAATAATACCTAACCTGGTTTAAAAAAAGCCATCAGTGTCCACCCTTAAAACCCACAAAACCCAAAGGCCTCACACACAGTTATTACTATTTATAATGTGTTTCTTTATCCAAAATGAGAAAAAAAGAAGCCCTGAAATTTTGAATCCAATTCTGCTTCTCCAGAGTCTTAGAATCAACCCAACAGAAAGGGCATTAGCATCAATATAAGAAAAGCTGGAAGAAATAAAAGTTAATATGCATTAAAAATATGAAAAATAATATTATCTCATATTACAAAATCCTTTATGTGTTTTAAAAATTTTTAACCCACCTCCCGCCCCCAAAAAATTAGCTCACAATATAGCCCTAGATGTTTCCTTTGCCACATGACATTTAACATATTCTGGGCTGAGGAATTTCTCAGAAAGTTTTATTCCTCTTTTAAATTTTGTTATGAAGTAATCAGTTATAGTATAAAACTTTGTATAGATGCAACAGTGGAGTAAGCTGAGACAAGATAGGGCCCCTGTAAAAACTTAGTCTTTTGTCTTTGTTTACAAATACCTGAAAACCCCGAATTGAGAACAACTCTACAATACTAATTGTATTGACTGATTCAATTGGGTCTTAAAAACCATTCCCTGACAAAGGTTCAAGAAGAAAGTTCTCTGTTATAGGGATCTTGACAGGTATTGGAAACAAACTGCTTTGCAAGAAGAAAACCACTCTGGGAAATGTAGTTCTAATGCAGATAGTTATTTTGCTAATTAAACCTCATTAACACTCTGGGGAAAAGGAGATGAAGAGTTGGTAGCGTGTGGTAAAACTGTGTCTTACAGTTAAAGACTGTGGTATGAGCAAGGGAGCCCTGGAGAGCAGCAAGGGTCCATAACCTTGTTTGTGGTCCATGTGGTCTGGATTATCTGATGGGTTTTCAGCCTGTGTTTTGATTTCTTTCCACAAAGAAGACATGTTTTTTTATTAACATAATGTAGGATCATTTTTTGGCATTTTATTATTTCCTTCATAATAGGGTCTGAGAGCAACATGCAATAAATCATCCGTTGAGCTCTTGTTAAGATAGGTGGCTTTTTGGGGATTTGGTGAGTTTCGACTTTTTAAATTTTTTTTTTTGATGGTAGTAGTTGGAATCCTCAGTTTTATGCCATTATTTCTATGTTCAGTAGGGTGATAGAGCTTTTGTTTATACCCCTCTCTTGTCTGCAGGGTGTAGTTTTAGTACAGTGTAGAAGTCAGTTTTCCTGCAATGCTCCCATGCAAGCAGATGTTGCTCTACCATTGGGGAAGAGTTTTAGTGTGTTGAATCTGAACAGAGGAGAATTTCTAGGAAAATGAGATTTGCTATTTACTTTGTGAAACAGCTATCCCTTACATTTTGTAACAGGATAACCAGAACTGTGTGACATTTCTTCTTAGAAATTCTCAGTGAATTCTTTTTGCTGTCAGTCTGAACCTACTAATGGATGTTTAAATCAAAACACTTATTTCTAAACTGGGTTTTGCATGAACTGTGTCTGAAAAATAAAATTGTATAGCCTATATTTTGTATATGAAAAAATAATTACCTCTAGCTAAGATCTTAACACATCTTATAGAGGTGAAGGAGGGAGAACAGAGCGTGAGTAAGAATTGGTGACAATCATGAGTGTAGTTCTCATTTCTTTGTTTAAATTACTGACATCAGTGAAGGTGGGCAGTGAGGTCACCCCCTGTGCTTCAGCACAGAGTGCACAGCAAGGACTGAGCTCTCTTTCAGCGTAAAGATGACACAGTATTCACTTGGCAGGGAGGTAGGGACCAAACCTATGTCTGATGCAACATGACAAATCTGGAATAGCACACCTGACCTGCAGTATAGAATATATACATATAATTTATATGTGTTCTCTAAGGTGCATATATATATATCTATCTAATTGTCTGTACCTTAGCATTTAGTAGCACTAGATGCTTGTGCTTACACAACTGAATTGAACCCTTTCCCATCCATGGAGAATTTCTTTGTATCTCATGGAAAGTCTGTGAAAAACACCATCTCCTTTTACAGACAAAAATGATTGGAATGATTGGGATTTCTCATCTTGATTAAGGACACAAATACATTGATTTCAGACAATATTTATTCTCTTCTAAATGGCTCAGGTGTATCCAATGGCAAC
This sequence comes from Donacobius atricapilla, assembly GCA_013397315.1. Taxonomy (NCBI): domain Eukaryota; kingdom Metazoa; phylum Chordata; class Aves; order Passeriformes; family Mimidae; genus Donacobius; species Donacobius atricapilla. Next base: position 566,795 of record WBMY01003447.1, on the reverse strand, counting down.
ACAATGTTTCCTTGATGTTAACCCCAAAGAAATCTATCATAAGATCATCAGTTTTCACAGATTAAGTCTACTCCGTAAGGCTAGTGATTTCAAAAATGTTTTAAAAATGTAAATACTTGTTCCTCTCTGCCTTAGCCATATTTTTTTTCTGTAAGGATTTAAGTTCTCCACCAAGCTTTTTGTGTCTGAATGGTATTTATTGACATTACAGTTCCTTGGTAACCTCTTATAAACAAACTAGGATGAGAGCATATAAAAATAAGTACCAGCATAACTGGTAATAGCTATGACCTTGTTGTGCAAAAGGTTGTGTAGGTGTTTAACTTCAGACATATGTGAAGACCTCTTATGATGGACTCTAACGAGCACATTTATAATGGGAACAGAGAGCCACAAAAATTTTAGCTGAAATGAACTTTCTGTGTCTTCCTGCTGTTTTCAAGATTTTGTAAGTCTGTGGACGACTCTCATCTGCTTCAGTGGGCAATGTTGCCCTCCAAGAAGAGCTGATCTGCTCAGCAATTTTCTATGGCAGTACTTCAGTTAAGTAGGACGCCTTCAGTATTAACAACTTGGAGTGAAATTGTCTCACACCAGTAAACTAAAGACAGATGGATACAGGACTGCAGTGATTTTTTGTAAATTTTTTTTCAGGTGGCTGGTCCCAAGAAATGGAAGCCAGAGACTACCATATGCCTCCCCTGCAATGCTCTAGGAAGAAGTAGTTCCCTTGAGGAGACAATCAGATTCACTAGGGCACTGCTCGTACCTCAGCAGTTTCCGGTGGAAAACTCTGAGTGTGGGAGAAGTCCATTTCTTCTGTCCTTTCCGCAATTTAGGCACTATAGAGAGTCCTGTTTAGGACATTCTAGATAACCTTCTCAGAGTCCAAAGTCAAAACCAAGGAAAGTCAAAACCAGTTGCAAGGAATGATGTCTAATTTAAAAAATAGAAAAAAATTTTGCTAAAATCATTGTGATGCTCTTGTGTAAAATAACCTTCTGGGTTTAACACTCAACCAGAAATCCTTTGACACCAGTTCTTAATGCCTTGAATTTAGAGAGTATGGAGTCTGGAGTCTCAACTTGCCCTCAAGATTGCTTCTTGCTTAAATCCAGCGTCTATTGGATGCAAAACACAGTGGCATGTGGGTACATTCAGAGTGTTTGCCTGTGTTGAAAGGAGGAAAGATTCATATCACAAGAGGAGAATGGATGTGGAAGAGTGAATTGCTGACTAGGATAGCTTTCCAAGAGAGGAAAATCTTCCCAAACCATACAAGTTAGTTCTCGACAGTTTCTGGGTAAATATTGTGGCTACTGGGCTAATGTAATGACAGATACTGCTGCAGCTCAGTTTTTATAGAGAAAAAAGTTACAAGTGTATTTTGGAAGCTTTTGTCCTCCTGGGTATGTCTCCTGACTGTTCTCAGAAGACATTGTCCAGACTGGGTGTCTGAGTCTTAGGCACTGCTCTACATATTTTCTGGATCCTGACAGAGCTCATGCTTTGGTCTGTGAGGGAAAGAAGACAGAATTACATCTGTCTGGAGAAAAAAAGCACCATATTTGTAAAAAGAATGGAGTTACCATAAAAATATCCTCAGGTTGGGTTTTTTATTATTATTTGCACTTTTCTTTTTAATTGTGCATGACTATTCCTAAATCCTACAGCTGATTTAGTTATAATATTAACTTAAACAGTCAGAGAATCCATTTTCTAAGTATATAATGAATGTAAAAAGAAATCTCACTATCAATCCTACAGGAATGTAAACTTTCCTATTCTATTTGTTCTGCAGATGGAAAGATGAAGAGAGGTAGCAACAGAAATATATCTCAGCATCTCCAGCTTAATAATATGTGTGTTTGTGGGCTTTTTTTGGGAGTAAGATAAGATGTTGAGGTTGAGATAAGTGTTTGTGTTGGTAAGAATGACATAAATAAACAGGAAAAGCATTTACAGAGAAGTACTCAGAGCCCTGTTTATTATAAGAAATTCCAAAGCATCTAAATTGAACTAAACTATCTTTGTGCATAATTCATTTTATTTGAGGAAAGACATGAGGAAAAAGCATTGTACTGAAGAGTACTTTTGATTTTGTTAAACTTAGGGAACCTAAGGGAACCCCTGGGGAGGCTTTTCCTCATTTCTCAGTTCTCTTTGAGAAACAAGCTCAATGCCTATGTGCATTTCTGGTGTGTCCAGAACAACAGAATATCATCACCTTAGGGTTTAGGAACACTATATTTCTTCATTGTTCTTGTGTCTCCTTCCCCCAGTTAAAAATACTCATCTGCATGATTTATAGTGCATAACTAGGTGCATGCTCTATTTATATAACCTAGTTTTCAACATTGTTTTTGTTTTGCCCTTTCCCATATAAATGCATATAAATCCAGGAACTCTCCATGGAGTAAATTTTAAAACAAATGTCCTCCAAGCCTATCTTTTAGTTCTAACAGCTACTACATTATTGATGAGGAAAAAATGGACAGCAATTTCCAGACGATAAGTATAATGCAAGTGCATATTTTCTTAACTTATTTTTATATGAAAAAAAATCTAATTTTCTACCTTGATAAAAGCAAGTCAATTTTTAGTCAGTTCTAAGGTAATTTTCAGGGCTTCTGCATCTGAGTTTTCATTGTTGCAAATCAAACCCAAAATTTCACTGTTAATGAAATTGGACTCAGGTTAGCAGTTAAATAGATAAGCACAAATACTGTCATTCCTTTTTCTAAAATAAAAGCCTATACAAATGAGGACTATAATTAATTATAGATGAAAGTTTCTACCAGGTCATGACATTGTAGTGAATATTACTAAGTTATTAATTATGATGACTATTCTATTCAGTTCACAACCCATCAGCATTTGTTTATAGCTTTCTACTCCCACCAGCTTGTTGAAACAATATTATACTTTAGGGAAAAAGAGGACAAAGAATCCTCAGTCCTCTACAAATTAATCTTCCAAATAATGAAGGTAGGTGAGTTTCATTTGGTCAAATTCCAGATTTTTCTGGAAATATCTGCCCTGAATGGCTTAATTTGTAATAACAACATTGGAAATATAATCTTTTAAATGTTCTCTGATGATATACTGGTTGCAACTGGTTCAAGAAACCTGTTCTGGTTACCCATAACCCCAGAGGGCTTAGGCTAGGTGAATAACAAACTTGTTTAATGTAACAAATGAAACTATTTCCTACCTGCAGGTTACCTCTGACATCAACGTTGGAAATGGCAGCTTTCAAAATAGATTCTGTAATATTGTTAACTCTCATTAGCACACACTGGTCATCATAGGTTCCTGAGTGAACTCGGGGAGACTTTCAGCACCATGAGCAGTGTGAGGGCTGATTTTTAATCACTGTCTATGAATCACAAGAGGAGAACGGAACAAAATAGATTATTTCTGTTGGAGGGGACTTACGAGACCATCTAATCCAACTGCCTGACCAGTTCAGGAATAATCAAAAGTTAAACTGTTTTGAGGGCATTGCCCAAATGCCCCTTAAACTGGCAGGCCTGGAGCATCGACCACATCTCAAGGATGCCAGTTCCACAGTTTGACCACCCTCTCAGTAAAGAAATGCTTCCTAATATCCAGTCTAAACCTCCCAGGAAAATTTTTGAACCATTCCAACATGTTCTATCACTGGATCCCAAGGAGAAGAGCTCAGCACCTCCCTCTCCCTTTCCCCTCTCAGGAAGCTGTTACAGAGAAATGAGGTTGCCCCTCAGCCTCCTCCTCTCCAAACCAGACAAGCCCAGAGCCCTCAGGTACTCCTCACAGAAGATGACTTCCAGCCCCATCACCATTTTTGTTTCCCTCTGGATACAGTCACGAACCTTCACGTCCCTGCCTGGTGGGTCCCAGCCCTGCACTCAGGGCTGCGACACTGAGCACAGCAGGATAATCCTCTCTTTTTCCTGCTGGTCATGCTGTGTTTAATGCACCCCAGGATGGGATCTGCCCTCTGGGCTGCCAGGACTCACTGCTGGCTCCTGGAGAGCTGATCTTTGCCTGCAAGGCTGATCTACAGCCACTGCTCTCCCTTTTTAGACTTTTGCCAGGCATTACTCCACCCTAGGTACAGAATCCACAGTTTCAGCTTTTATATTTCATCCTATTAATCATAAATCAATTCCCCTATCTTTCTAGTTTCCTCTGTAAGGCTTTTTGTCTTTCATAAAAGCAAACCATACCTCCCATTTTGGTATCCTCAGCAAACTTATTAAAGGTACATCCAATTCCTGGATCCAGATTGTTGATAAATATATTGAACAGGACTGGCCCTCCAAACAAACCCAGAGGAACACCATTGGTGACAACCTTTGGAACTCTGTCCTTCAGCCAATTCTTCCCCCAGTGCTCTGTGTATCTGATCTTTCCATAGCTGGACAACTTCTCCAGAAGTTGCTGTGATGGACATTATCCCAAACTCTGTATTCTTCCTGAAAAGCCTGAGCTCATTTACAGGATCATACAATTTATTTTCCCTCCTGAGCCCCACAAGGAGTTCCCTGTTCAGCCAAGCTGGATCTCTTTCCCACTTACTTAAGACACAGTGGAATTTCTGCCTCCTGTGCTTCCGAAAGATTTTTTTTTTAAGACTGAACAGCACTTGACGACTTCCAAGCCCTCAAAAGCAGATTCTTATCTGCTAAATAGCTTGTGAATAGCTTTAAGTTTGCTTTCCTGAAGTCCAGGGTAGCAACTTTCCTGTCCCTTTTTCTCATCACATGGAAAATTTTAAACACGACCATGTTGTGATCTCTGTGGCTACGAAAGCCCCTTACCATCACATCCCACATGAATCCTTCTCTACTCACAAACAGCAGATCTAGGAGGGCATCTTTCCTGGTTGGCTGACTGAGTTCCTGTGACAAGAAGTGATCTCTTACAACTTCCAAGAATTTTCGAGATCTGTCAGTTTATCACACCAGGATGATATCTCCAGTTTTGTCTGGGAAGTTGAAACCACTCATAAAGACAAGTGGGTCTGAACCCCACATTTAACTTGACTATAATTTCACAAGTGTTTTTAATAAAGGTAGAAGAGAACAGAGAGAATATTATCATAGATTCATGGAATACTGAAGGTTGGAAAAGACCTCTGAGATCATCAAGTTCAACCATTAAACCCAGCAGTGCCAGGTCCATGGTGTGCTAAACCATGTCCCCATTCCACATCTAAATGTTCTTCGAACACTTCCAGGGATGATGATTCCACGATTTCCCTGGGCAGCCTGTTCCAATGCCTGACCACTCTTCAGTGAATACATTCTTAAACTTAGCATGTTTTTTCTCTCTCTCTCTCTGGAGTAGAACTAAATGCTTACTCTTTGTTTCCTTTGTCCAGCAATAAGAAACAAATAAGTACCTGAAATAAGCAGATATTTTGGCTCTTCTGGATGCTGCTGATTATCTTGTGCTTCAGGCATGTAACTTCTGCTTGTCCAGCTTATGTAACAGATAGCTCGAAGGACCTCTCCGAAGTATTTTATATGAGCCTCATTACAACCGTATTGAAGAGCATGGCAGTTAAAAACTGAATTATCTGTACAATACTGTGATAACTGTAGAATTAATCTTTTGGAGATGAAGATCCAAGGCACAGAAAATTGTCCAAAGTTAAGCTATGACAGGGCAGCAATTAGCTTTCAGTTGGCACCCCATGGATCAAACCACCTTCCTCTGGTGCCCATCATTGTCTGACCTGGGCTAACTCTGCTGTGTTGCCGCACAGCAGAGCACAAGCCAGGTGTGTGGCTGTGCCATAACATCAAAACTATTTAGTGTCATTGACTTCAGTTTCTGCTCATAACCATCACCTCAGGTAACACACTCTCACAGGAGCACAGCTATCAAACCTGGAGCTGATTTTCATTCTTCTAGCTTTGAGTAGAAGCAAATTTAAGCCAGCTGCTTCCAGCTGCCTGAGCACACACTCTTGGCACAGGCAAATTTACCAGACAAGATCTGATATTCCCATGGATTAACCTGCCAGACTCACTTTAACATTAAACCTCTGCACTAAGGAGGGGTTTCAGTTGAGATGTGCATTGTGTTTCTCTGAATAAGTTCTGTATGGTGAATTAAAAAATTCAAAGTATAATGTGCCTTAGAATTGTTTACTTTGGGTTCTTTGCATTGTATTTCTATACTTAATGCTATCAGCTTATCTTTCTGTGTTAATTGTTGTTGGGCAGTCAAGGCAGCTGATATCACATTTATCAATAATTAAAGGAATCTTTCCTCTTGAGGGGAAAATGGGGAAATATCTTGCATCTGAAATATTGTGAATAACAGAAGGAAAGGAAAATGTTATATGCATTATCTGTGTCAGGAATTAGGCTCTTGTATATAGGAACCAATAGAGATCATAAAGTGTTATTTTAAATGGATTTTTATATGCTATTTTCATTATAAAATGACAAAAATCCTAAACAAGCTGTATTTTTCTATATTATGGCAACATTTAAAAATATAGTAATGCACAAGACAAGAATGCTAGGTAAACCCTTCACTGACTGTGATACTTCATAAGTAAGAATCAAATCTTTTTATGAAGTTCCTTCAAAATATTTGAATGCACGGTTTTAAAAAATGTACAATAATCTTCAAATTGTCAGAGAATTTTTAATTACAATAAAAAAAGTTTTTATGTAGCTGTACCTGGAAGAAAAAAGAAGTTGGATTTTGTGGAATTTTTATTCTGATGAGTGTCAGTATAAGAACAGGATGTCTCAGGCTTCTGTGGTTTCTGATTTTTCATCTGTATTGCACTCAGTTTTGTTTTTTTCTTCTGAGATTAAAATTAAAGTGGCTGATACAGTACAAAATTAATAAAGCCCAAAATTAAAGAGTTTTTTTCAACTGCAAGGAAATTCATATTATCATTACTTTAATTTTCTCTTTTGTATAGCAATTTGCAGTTTTTAAAGGTAAGTATTCATTCTGTAGACATTCCTAGATTTCTAAGTTACAAAGAATTTCATTCAAAATTCCTTAAGATTTGGGCTTGTTCATGACAACCCTCTTTTTTATTCGGGATAAGGTTAGATGATGCTATAAATTAAAGCAAACAAACAACGACAAAAGAAAGAACCCCCACAACCACTTTAGTCTCTGGTAACTAGCAAAAGTCGCACATCACTTTTATTGCAAGCATTTTCCGTACCATTCAAGGTAGGTAAAAACCCACCAGCCTCTAACTAAATGTATTTTCTGCACAGTGATGCTGTGGTTCGTAAGGTGACCTGCACACGAAGCTGTTTCGCTGGTGGCCGAGGACCTGCAGCAGCAGGCGCGGCTCTGATCACGCACTTGCTGAGTGGCAACAGTGCCTCCCGGTGGCTTCCTCTCTCATTCATCCCCGACGCCTTTGTATTTTACAGTTGATTTTCGGCCGAAATAAATCATATTGTTTCTTCTGTATTTTGAAAGCGAAATGCGCACATCTACCCTCCTTTTATTGTGTTCAAAAAGCTGCAGTCACCTCCCTACCTGCATTTGCAGGATTTTTTTTTTCCTGAATTTTTCATGTGATTATTTTACTACAGTTGCAGTAATTGAGACTCAGGCTGGAAACTTCAATACACTGTTTCGTCTCATTCTGCCTTGGCAAGATTCTGAAGGAAGATGCAGAAAGCATTCTATTCCTTAAGTCAAATTTGCATCCAGAGCAATTCCGTTTACAGCATCCTGAACAATCTGATTGCTGGAAACTTCTCATCATTTGGTGGAAATGATTTAATGAGTAAATATCCATTACAGCTTAATTATATGCGCTAGATTTTTGTGGGTTTTATGACTCTCCAAGAACACACTGGTCCCCTTGACCTGTCTGCATAAAGCCCTCTCGATCCCTCAGCCCTCAGAGAGATGATTTGTGGAAAGACACTGTGAAGGGGCTATGGGAGGCAAGCTGTATTCATTCAAACAATAGTATATAATGAGTTGAGGCAGTTATGCCTTTTTCCCATGGATTTTATTCAATTGCATGTGAATTGCAAAGCCTAATTAAATGGCTGTTTTGCTGACTGAAAAAAAATCCCTTTTTTTTGAAAGTGAAATAAACAAGATAATTATTCTGGGTTTTTTATATTAATACTTTAGTTTGCCATTGAAATGAAAGTGTATTTCACTTTGGGAGTGTAGTTTTGGAGATTGCTTTGATGTTTTCTTTCTCACCTTAGTACTGCTGCAGGGATCTCATATGACCATGAGAAAATGTCTACCCTGAATGCTCCAGGCCCTCTAAAAGTTACAGACAACATTTGTCTTAAATAATTACAGATTTTTGGTAACCATTTTGGACATGGAAGTCTAAAACTCATGGCTACCATGCACCCATACATTATTGACTGCATTTTTTTTTTCCTGGGTGGAATTCTGACCAAAATATGGCCAAGCCCCTATGTCCTCCAGTTAGCAGAGGTTTGCAGAGGTGAGGAGAGATGCTGTAGGTCATAGCACATCTCAGGTTGGTTTTCAGAAACTGAAGAGCCTGGAATTGCTGGTGCCTTTTGTCTGTATGACTCATGACTACGCATCAACTGGTAATTATGGATTTAGACACAGTTTTAACGACGGGAAACAAATGTGAGGTAGTGTGAATCTGTATCGGCAGCAGTTTCAGAGATAGATGAGAGTTACCAGCATAGGAATGTGGGAGTCCTGAACTGTTTGCAGGGTTTTGTGTCCTCAGACAGTGCAGGTGTCAGTGTGCTGAAGTCGTGGAGTAGTTAAACTGGATACAGGCTCATTCTGACCTATGTCAGTATGTGTGCATGCATCTATGGTGTGCAATAAAGGTGTGTGAACATTGCCCATCTTTGTTGTGTTTTCATTCACTGGAACCATCTCTGATGACAACTTTCCCACAGTGTTAAATACCTGTTGTTGTATAATGATATTTATTTCATGTTCATACGCATGTAAGGATATAAAGCTATTGAAGAGTGTCCAAAGGAGGGCTGCGAAGATGGCAAAGGACCTTGAGGGGAATCCGTACAAGCAGTAACTGAGGTCACTTGGTCTGTTCAGCCTGGAGAAGAGGAGACTGAGGGGAGACTTCATTGCAGTTACAACTTTCTCACAAGGGGAAAAGGAAGGGCAGAGACAGATCTCTTCTCTCAGGTGACCAGTGACAGGATCCAAGGGAATGGCCTAAAGCTGTGCCAGGGGACACAACCAGGGGAGGTTTAGACTGGATCTTAGGAAAAGGTTCTTCCCTCAGAGGGTGACTGGGCACTGGAACAGGGTCCCAGGAAAGTGGTCACAGCACCAAGCCTGACAGAGTTCAATGAGCACTTGGAAAATGCTCTCAGGCACATAGGGTAACTCTTGAAGTGTCCTGTGCAAGGCCAGGAGTTGGACTCAGTAATCCTTGTTGGTCCCTTCCAGCTCAAGGATATTCTGTGATAGCAGTGACTGCCTCAGGGTCTGATTTTCAGCTGTGTTCTGTACTTGGTGTGGTGTGCATCGTGTTTCGGCAATGGTTCTGTGAAACATGACGGTGGGACCTGGTTTTCCAAGTCCAAGATTTTCTCCATTGCAGAAAAAGAGGAAGGGAGAGTCAAGTTCATCTTGAGCCAAGTAATCAAAACAATTAGGTGATCCTAAATTGGATCGAACAAGCGACTCAGTATGGGGTTCAAGTCTATTTGGGTGGGGCGCCAAGTAACCTGATTTAGCATGTGGCATCCCTACCCATGGCAGGGGGGGTTGGAACTGGATGATCTTTAAGGTCCCTTACAACTCAAACCTTTCTATGAATCTATGATTCTATGAAGTTTTTGGTTACTATTGATGTAATATTAAAAAAAAAACAAAAAAAGAAACTAAAAAAGAAAACCAACCTAAAAAAACCCAACTAAACAAACAAACAACCCTAAACAAACAAAAAACCCCCAAAACAAAACAAAATGGTTCATGTCCACAAGTCTCTGTCTACACCTTTATTTCTGTGATTTTCCATTGCCTCATTTGCTGTCATCGGCTTCCTCTTGTTTGTACACTGTAAGATTTCCTTGCTAGTCGAGTTACTTGGGAGAGGAGAGGCAATGCTTGTCCTGCAGCAGCTTTCTCTTTGTTAGACACTTTGTCTCTCTCGCACATTCAATTCACTAGTGCCCTGTAGAAAAGAACATATTGCCTGACATGATAGTGCTGTTTAATAAGTGGTTAAATCTTTCTGTGTTCCTGATATCTTGGCTTTGATGGAGATGGAAGGAGGATATTAAAAGCTTTCAGTAACAGGCGTGTGCTGGAAGGACACTCTTGATGCTGTCCTTTGGTAGCACATAAAGGTTAAGTGTAAGAGGGATATTGTGCATTAATGATTACACAGGAAAGCATTCTGTATCAGTTAATGATCTTTCTCAGGCATGCCTGTCTAACTTTTCAGTTTTGGCAGGCTCTTAATTTAGAGCCAATTACTTTTTTATTTCAAAAGTGGTCAGTCCAGGTAAATTATGAGTTTTCCCCCTTTTTGCTTTAGAACGTCTGAGCCTCCGAGGCAGTAATTGTTCGCAATCCTCTTCTCCTGGCTCAAAACCACTGTAGAATTACTGTTATCAGTTTTCTGTCCTATGCCACTATATTTGAACAGCAGGGATGCTGCAGCCCAGCATACAGGACTGATAATGGCTCTGCTTCACGTTCCTGAGGTTTATGACCTGTTGTCTGGAGCACAGCAGAATTGTGGGAAGCATCTCAGGATAAGATATATGCTGAAACTAAAGCAATATTCTGTTGAAGAGACTGATGTAAATAAGAACCCAGAGTCCTGAAAAAATTCCTTTCTAAGCATTTGCCAATTATTTTATGATACTGAGCTGGTTTGTGAGTACCTGCTATGGCTTTCAGGGGCATGGCTGATCACATGATTTAGTCTAGATGTTTTTTTCCTTAGTCTGTTGTTCCATGTGTCTCTGTTCTTTTTGCAAATGACAGCTCTGCTCAAAAGTGCCCAGATGGCAAGAAGAGAATGCAGCTGCTGATGGCAAGAGCAGACACTGTATCGAAGCACTCTCAAGGTGCTGCTCCCAGAGCTATCATTTTCCAGAGGAAAAGGATATCCCATGCCGGCAGGCATAAGGCAGACAAGCAGTGTGCACAGAGGAGAGTGGCAAGGAGGATGCAGGTGAATGGGCAGTGTTTACAGTGAATAAGGAAACTTCTAACACAACATCCATACTTAGATAAAATGTGGAGAAAAGAAGAAAGCACAAGGTGGAAAAAGACAAGGAGCAGAGCATGGAGAAGGATATTCAGAAGAGCAGAGAAAGGGGAATGAACAGATTGACATAATATATTTTACACAAAAAAAAGGGAAGCAAATTGTAGTACTAGATTGAAGATTTATCTATGTATGCATATATTTGTGTAGGTATTTACTTACACATACACATACATATATAGAAAATACACACAGTCTCTTAATAGTATCTATATGAACATCTGCTGCTAGTATAAAATGATTCTTGTAGTTGTAGTGCATAGTTTGAAAAAGCTTATGAAGACCTTTGCTATGAGAAATAAGAGAGCTTCTCTACTTTTCAGCAGAGGGAATATTCTGTAGCGTTTCAATACCATTATCTTATTCTAGTTCCTCTGTAATTCTGTGAAGTGGATGTAGATACTTGGATAATTCAAGTGTATGAGTTAATAAATTACAGTTAGAGTATATCCAGTTACCATAATGGCTCTTAAATAATTAAACAAAGCAATCTTAAATAGGATCCTGCTACACTGCACTAACTAGAAAGGTGTCATAAGAGTTACTAAAGACTTATCCCTTAAGGTCCCATTTCACTGTATACATACAGCACAATTAGTGTCTGCTTTGTGGGTCTGAAGGAACTGAGTATAAATCAAAGGCCTAGAGTTCTTGTAGAGAATTGAGCTGAATTTAATGATGAAAATTGTGTGGATTATGAAAAATATGGCTGATGAGTATCTATCAGATGAACCACCAAGCCTTACTGCAACTGGCTATAGCCCCCTTCCAGGTCAGTAAAGGAATTAATTAATATAAAGTTCTTTCACACTCTTCAAAGAGGACACTACTTTTTAAATCAAGATCTGAAATAAAAATGTTATTGGAAGACAGTAGTGTGTATCGACCATGCTTCAATCAGGCCTTGAAGTCCTGATGAAAGCAGAAAGCAGTGCTCTCGTAATTAGTTCCACCAACATCTGACAATTTATTTACATAGGTGAAGGATACAAAATTAGTCCTTTGTTAGGACTCTTGCAGGACCTAAATTTGTATTTAATAGCAGTGAGTGAATAATGGGCTGATTGATCCTTTGTGGAAACCTGAATTAAAATTTTAAAAAATCCAGAAGTATAAAACAAAAGGAAAAGAATCTTTTGAAATAATATTTTTAATAAATTCTCATTCACATAAAAAATTAATAGTGATATAAGCATAGTTCTCTTTCATGGGAAACCAGAGATGCTGTCTGAAAACTGAGTAAGGTATATGTTATGTATATATGTAAGGTATATGTATATGCCATAAAGCATATCAACAAAACACTCTCTGGAAGAACTTTACTCAGAGGTCTTTTACTGTCTGTGGTATTTCAGATGCTCTCACAGCAGGTGGACCATATATTGCATTACTTTCTTTGAAAAATTGCAGGAAAGCAGCTGGTGAAATACAAGGTGTCATCCAACACTTGTTTCATCTACAGTAAAGCAAACCAGTAATGCAGGTTTCTATGATTTACAATAAACATCCAAACCACATATTCTAGACAACTCATTCGGTGCTCTTTTAATAAGAATGAAGATTTATATAGTTCCTCTCATCACTCAAATATCCCAAAGCATTTTATGAACTCCTTCAAACATCCTTTTTGGGAGGGAATACAAGGCCCATGAAGAACTTCTTGAGCAAGAAACAGTTGTCTGGAAAAGCATTCAGTACACCAGTTTGGGATGGGAAGAGAAGGACAAAGCTGTCAAAACAGAATGACAGTATGTGTAATTAGATATATTATGAATACAAGCAATTTATCTAAGCACCCTGTTACTGGAATCTAGCCATTAAACTGCAGGATTTCACTTCCCTTAGGAGAGACATTTGGTTTTTTTAATATAAAATGTGAAATCAATCCAACTCTAAGTGTTGAAATACTTTCCTATGTGTGCAGCTGCAATGAGAATGTATTTTTGTCCCTGATAGTTATACTGTCTTAGTATCCAAAATAAATCAGGTGCTGTTTAGTTTCTGTAGATATAGTTCTGAAACTGGGAAAAAAAATGAGGGATGAGCAAAAAAATTACAATGGGTGATAATACACTTATCCTATGCCCTCGTCACACTTAGGATTAATCCTGATCATTAAGCCTGATTTGTCATTCTCATTTTCAAAAAACCCTCAGTTTTCCTGCTTCATATCAATGGGGAGGTTGTTTTCACGTTTATGTCCATCAATAGAGGTACAAGGAATGTACCTTCTCTCCCACAGGGAGACTGGCTCCAAATCTGATTTAACTTTCTTAGCATGTAAATGCAGGATAAAGCAGGACAGCCTTTGATGTGCTGGTTTGTTTGCTTGTTTTTGTTTGAATAAACACTATGAGGAGCAGTCTGTGATATTTTTTAATTCCTTTCCTTGCCCTTTTGAGTTTTCAGGAGCCCTAGAGAGGATGCCTCTGGGAATCATTTATTTACAGACAAGGAAAGAGAGGTTTATTGAGTAGTGAAAATATCATCTTGTTTTGTTGCTGTATTTTCCACTTTTATTTTGAGAGATTAACCTGTACAAGAAAAGCACTTTAATGGAATACAACTGCTCTATGAAGAGGGCCTGAAGAGATAGCTATGCAGTATTTATATGCTGTCTCAATTACCACTGCAAAAAAGTTTGATGACTCAGCAAGGGGCCCTAAAAGTATCTTCAATAATTCTTTCCCATTTAGATCTCTGAAGAAGAATCAATTTTATACTGTTGCCTGGTCTTTTATTGCCTTTAGGTCCCACATTTCAGTACAGAGAGTATGCCTGTAATCCTCTGTGAGCTGGAAATGCAGATGAACCAGGAAACAAGGCCATGCTGAACAGAAAACCAAGAGTTTGCAACAACACAGGCTGCTCTGTACAAGATACTGTGAGGTAAACTTGCCTGGTTTCCAGATACATTTAAAAAAAGGTTGGGAATATACCCTGCAGACAACACTCTCAGCAGAAATGTGAGGCAGCAAAGGAAATGTTTTTCTTTAAATTGTTTGAGTAGTTACTGTGCGAAGCAAACGTATAAATTTTCATTGTCTCCAAAGGCAAAAGCCCAGGAGTTAAGACGAGTGAAGAAAGCAAGAGCAGACATTGGAAAGGACGGGTGCAGAGCCCAGTGTGGGAGATGCTGTAGAGAAGAATATTCTCTGCCCATGTCAGGAAACACATGAGGGGAGTTGGTACAAGTGTCAGTCACTCAGGAACACACGAGGAGCTGTTGTTGAGAGCACTGTGACAAGTTATATGGAGCACCAAGGGATACTCTAGACTTTATCAAGAGTGAGGCAATCATTTCCACCACCATAAAAGTATCTTGGCAGGCAAAGACTATAAATGTAATAAAAGAGGGGGGTGGGGGGAAATGTTGTCTGTGCCCATAAAAGAGGACAGTGATTGTGTAGTTATAGTGCTTCATAAAATCCTTCAAGTTAGCAGGAAGGGAAGAAATTGGGCAAAAAGATGAGTACGAAGCAACACATTATATTTTTGCTGGAAATTGAGAATGTGTGTGAGGAAAAACACTGCTGGATCTTAGTCTGATTTTATACCTCTCTATAAACAGCAGCTATTGGCCACTGTTGCAGACAGGACTCAGCAGGCTAGATTTGTTCTCTAACTCAGTATGAATATGGCTTAAATTTCTAACTAAAATAAAAAACAATAGTAAGATTGAGAGAAGAAAAATTATTTCATTTATTAAGTACATATAGTGTTTTCACACACTGTAGGACAAAGAATCATGCAAAGGGCAATGCAGAAACAGAATTAGATGAGGACTCATGTCTGGTTGGTTTGGTTTGTTGGTTTGGTTTTTTTTTTTTCCATCTAGGAAAGTGTGGTAAAGAGCAAACAAGCAACAGAGCTGCTTTTCCTGGTAGAATTCCATAGTTGTCCTCACTGGTTTTGTATAAAACTTTTATTACAGTTCTCTTTTCTGATAAATGATCACATTTGTAGGTAGCAAATAGCTGATATAAACTAGATCACCAACAATTTGTGGAAAAAACCCAGTTCTGCTAGCTCAGAAGAAAAATTTGTGGAGGTCCTTTACTTTTTGCCTTATTTCCTTGAAGGAAACTTTGAGTCTGAATGATTAAGTTCAATATATCTTGTATACATCCTAAACATCAACTGAGGCAGTGCTGAAAGTTTTGTGGTTTACTCTAATTTATTCAGGCTTTATTCTGCTTCTGTGAGATAGGACATAGTAGTGAGTAAGGATTCAGACTTGAAAACACGTGCCACTGCAACAGGAGATTTCAGTAGTTTAGATATAGCGGTTAATGAGAGCTGTGATAGCTCTCTGGAGATACATAGAGGACTACTAATGACTAGTTCATTTATAAGTGATGAAGATCTCTCAAGATCAAAATCCTTCCAAAAATACAGTAAATAGAGGGCTGTGAACTTGCAGTGGTCTTGACAGTAGTACACTGTCTTTGTCACCTCTGAGACTTTGTCACTGTAGAAATTTCTTTTAATGCTCAACTCGTAATGGAACTATTTTTCATTTGTAACATCATGCAAGACATTTAATTTACCTTTCTCCTTCTGCTTCATATCTCTGTTTTGCAGAGCACAGTGGTTTATGGCTACCAGATGTCAACATTTTCTCAGTTGCATCTCTTTTTTTGCATGAAGCTTCAGTTTCAGTGGAGTTAGACGATTTTGTATAATTCTGTCCAACTGCAATGTGTTCAGTGCCTCTTCATTTACATGGGGACTCACAGACTCCACTCCTTGGATGGTCAGCCCATTTGGGAAGTTTCAGAGCTGTTGTGCAAACATAGATCAGCTGGAAAACAGTGGTGCATCGGATCTTACCCTCGGTGAAACGTCAGTGCAACTCTGTATTTTTTTGCCTAAAAAATACTTATCAGAAATACTTTAAACTCTAGAGATAAATATTTGAAATTCATGTGACCCTCTACAAAACATCATCTACTCTCTAGGTACAGAAATACATGACCATATGTGAGCACTGGAATAATTTATTTATATATTTATCTCTTTTCGGATTTTAATCTGTTTTGTATGCCAAAATTTTATATTTTTAATGGATAGTTTTACTGAATAATCCAACAAAGTAATTATTTACAGAACTATTTCATTTTTGTTCATTGGTAATTAAATACTTTGTTGTTTACCTGGATCCTTGACCTTGGGGCAAAGCTGAACCAAATCTTACCACAAGAGTTTTTCTGAATCACTGGGAGCTGGACGTGAAGTGCAGCCCCATGCTACTGGCAAATTAATTTTATGACTTGTGTATAAAATCTGTTGTATTATTACTTAGTTCCCTCACATAATACTCAAAGAAATAATGCAAAATATATTTTCTGTTATGCTTTGCATGCAGCTGTCTCTTGCCCATGTGAGATGAATGGCAAGATAGCCATTAACTCCAGCAATTGACAATCAAGTCCATGATTTGAAAGTGAACTCAAATTACAATGGACAGTATTAGTGTTCCAGGAGCTGGAGAAGCAGACGGTGGTTCATGACCTGAAAAGTATCAAGCATCTGTAACTTTCACTGAAGTCAAATTATAAATGCTTGACACCTCCCAGTGCTTATCCTGCTATTCTGAAATGCAGATTGTGACTAGGGGAGAGAAAATGGCAGTTTAGCAGGAATAATTCTTTAGGGTTAAGTAATCAGAAAATTCATCAGCAGCTGAATTATGTTAAGATGGATACAGCAGATCTCTTTGTACCAAAACAAAAATTTTATTATGCAATGCATGGATGAAGAGGGTTTTGACCATTATGTCACTATAAAAATTAATACAGCTGTGAATAATAATGACAATCCATTCCAATAACATGGGTATTTATATAATATTGCCATCTGATAATGGTTAGATCAGTAAGGAGTTGTAATTACTACTATTGATTAGCTCTAAATTATGCATATTGATGACTAATGCTGAAATAATATGCTGTTTTCAAAATCCTCTCTTCCACTTTCACTCACTGCTTCTTGATCCCATTAAGCTCTCCAATCTTTTCCATAATAATTGCACTTGTGAGGGCACTGGTACTCACCTCTTGTCCATTAGGATTTGTCTGAGAGCAAAAACTACCATTTAACACTCAAAAAAAAAAAAAAAAGGAATTCCAGTCTGACTTAATCCTAATGGCACAAAATAAGTAAGATCCTGGATTAGCAATGATCCTAACATTATTAATAACAAGGAAAAAAAAGCTAAATTGCTGAGTTACGAAAAAGTTAAATAATCTATTTGTTACATCTGTTTTCATGAGATCAGTCAGATTGACACAAAGGCCTATTTTTCAAATGGTGGTAAGGATGGTTTTCATTTACACAATGAAATACCCATTTCTTGGGGGATTTCCAAAGTGTTTTCCACATGCCAAGATATATAACTTTCTCTGCATTAGTCACCGTCTTTGAGCAATGAAGAAGAAAATTTAACTTAGCCAGAGGGTCATTAGGAAAGTGGAGCAGTGCTCAGATCTGTTTACTGTGGTTTGACCTGTGGTTATTGGGCATTGAGATTTTTTGCACTATTGACTCTTGTTGAATTAATTCAGTGTACAACTTAAGTACCTACAAGTGGAGTTCCCTGATGCCTGGGACTGCATCCAGATCTCTGAGGTTTCACTTTTCATGTGATGTAAGGGGAGATTTAGGCAAAGAAAGCAAGTTAGGAATGTGCACTCAAAGGATGGATGAGGTTTCGTTGTGACAAGATGTACAGCTTTCTTCCTTCTCCTCTCTCATTTTTCCTTCTGTTATGCTTGAAGAAAATTGCTCTAAGATGAAGAACTCAGCATTTTTCTCCTGGATTAGTGATGTGCAAGATCTCTATGGATATAAGATGCAATGAAAGCATATAAGCAAGTATAGGTAGGTCACTCCTAATTATCATGAGGTGCTAGATCAACTCGACCCTTTCAGAGCTCAGGACTCTCTCCATGCAGTCTGTTGAATTTGCCAAGCATCTGGATGGTTTTCCAACCTTCACTGTCATCCAGAGATGAGCAGTGCCAATGAAGGTCTTTTAGAGAGTTTCTATTTGGAAGCTGGAACCCAAAAACTTTCCTCTTTAAGAAAAGCCCCTACTGTCTGTCAAAGAGCTCATGTGGTGATGATTCACTCTTGTCTTTTTAAAGATGCAGGAGAAGCTGCCCTTTACCTTCAAGACAAGTGATTGGAAACTTACTCACAATATGTGACCCTGGACCAAGGTGTGTCTCAGGCACAGTGGTTTTAAAGAAGCTGCATTTCTCTGTTGAAGCATTATCTATGCCAATAGATAGAACCAATAGGGATGGAAATCCTCTTTTCTGCTAGTGGAGTCTGCTGCCTGAGAGGAATCTACTAGGTAATATGTTACATAGAAAATGTTGGTAGTGCCATCAAGTATCACTGCAAATATAAACATGATCTGCAGCTTCCAGACAGTGGTTAGTATGATGATCCTGTGACTCTGAACAGACTGGATGGGGTCATCAAGACACTGTAAACCTACTTTCTTACTCTTTTCACCTTCCAGCCCAGGTAGAAAGAAAGAGATAGGGACATATCCTATTTGCCAGAGCAATTGTAGGCATGCACAGTGAGTTCAAGTCGAGGAGGAGAACCCTGCTGTGCCTGAAGTGCCTCAGTGGTGGGTACCAACTGAGCTGAGCCCCATTTGGATTTACTCCTTCCACTTCTGTTTCACTTCCCAGCACCTTTTCCCCCCCTCCACCCTAATCTGGCTCAAATGTCTGACACCAGTCATTTCACAAGCTGTTACTCTCCCTAGTACCTTCAATTGATGCATTGTCCAAGGTCAAAATATTTCAACTTAGTTATCAAACAACAACAAAAAAAAGATGTATCTGGTCCAAAATGTAGGTTATTTAAAGGGAATAACATGGTGCAATTGATATAAGAAGGAGGTGATATAGACATGCCTTTCAAACTCTCAGCCCTCTGAGATATGAAAGGTAAGGGGCCAATAATCCTCTTCCAGATGTGAGATATAAAGACACATCTGAAATATTTCTCTTGCAGATTTTGACTAAAAGTTGATTTATCGGTGCTTTGATACCCAAGTATATTCAGTAAATAGGACCACAAATGTGGCCATGATTCTGACTCTATTACCTGATGAATTATTGGATATGAGACCTTTTATACTGCAACCTGTGGTCAAAAGTGAGTGCAGTGTTCTCAGCCCTGTTTCTCATGGTCAGATGTCCACCCTACTCATTGGCCTCTGCAGTCCTTTCAGATGAGAGGATGACAGATTACTTCTGGAGGCATGTTTGCAGAATAAATAGCTTTAATAACATGCTTGTCAATTCATGACAAAGAAGTTTTCTTTTTTTATTCCTTGTTCTTTTCCCATTCCAGACAGAAGCTGAACAATTCATTGCCTTTTGTAATGTAATATGTTCTACCTTTAAAGGGAAATGTCACATTCCAGCTGGAATTAGTAAGTACTGATGTTTGATGTTTTATCAATAAAAGGGAAAAGTGGCAAAGCTGGTTTTTCTTCTTTGTTCTACTCTCTTAGCTCACCTGGCCACCAGTCCTTTTCCCCTTTTCTTGTTCACTATAACATAGCATACCCAGGAGTAGAGGATTACCATGGGTCAGACTCTTTGCTGCCTAAGCCTTATACAGTCACAGTAAAACATCCAATTCTGCTGCCATACAGTACAGAAGGAAGAATATTTTCCTTCATCTTCTTTATGGCCTTTCACGCAATTAAATTAGAAGAAATTAAAATTATTTTTCTTCATTTGAATCACAGCATCAGTGAGGCTAGAAGGGACCTTGGGAGGTCAGGCAGGGCCATCTAGAGTCATTTGCCCAGGAACACGTCCAGGGCAAATATCTCCAGGGATGGAGACAACCTCCCTCAGCAACTTGTGCCAGTGCTCAGTCACCCTCACAGTATATCTTACCCGTTGGATCCATCTTGTCTGAAATTGTCTTCATCCTCTATATCCTATCATTATTTTTATAAACTGCCTTAATAACATGCACTGCTGCCTACTACAATGGGAATGTGATTTTTATGGTCTGTGATGGCTATAAATTTTACCCTTTTCTAAGCATCTCTTCCTTGACATGAACATTTTCATACAACAAAATCAAAGACCACTGCTATACTTAGAAGTCAAAAGTAACCAAGACCATTGTCTGCCCCTAAAGTAATTAGCTTGCTGAAACTCTGTGGCTTCCAAACCGGGGTGACTACATCCAAACTTCCTCTTAGGAGTGATCCCTGACCTGTGCTAACTCCCAAAATAATTGGTGGGACTGCTGGTTGGCATGGACCAAAACAGTGCCAGGGACCATCTGAGTGATTTAACAGCACAATTGAATATCCATGTCTGGGGATGTTTTCTGGCACTGTTTAATGTACTGTGAAGATACAGCCATAAATTCCACAGGAAAGCTACATTAATGTGGCTATCACGTAAACAGGAAGAAACCTTTGACCTTCGAAAACACTTTCTGGGCTGCTCTGTCATTGAAAGTGTGTATCTTTTAGACAGTTGTGAGAAATCAGTGTTTGGATACCCAGCCTGCAGCTATGCTTGCTGTGGGTAAACTGGAGGGTTATACAGAAGAGGGAGGAGTGCCAATGCAAGCCTTCTACCTAAATTTAACCTCACAGCTGAGTTAACTTGACTGATATCAAAGTAAAGCAAAATTTCAGACAAATAAAGTAGAGAATCGCAGCGCAGAAGAATTCTTCCTCCGTCTCACACCAACTAGTTATTTCCCTTCTAGGGCTTCAAAGAGGAAATAAGGCATTCCTGCACACTGGGCTTTGAAGGTGAGCTGCTTTGTGAAAACTCCCTGCAGTGCTGTGTTGCTGAAACCAACAATCTGAAAATGTTAGCTCAGCTTTGCTGTAACCTCACTTTCAAGTGGCTGTGGAGGCTAAACACAAATCAAGCAGTTTCTTGAGCTATATCTGAAAACACAAAACAAAGCTAAAACAAAAACCTCAACAATCTGAGTTGTGTGTTCCCAGCTTCTGTATTAACTTTCAGGCCCTGCTCACATTTCACTTCAAGTCCTGATGAGGCACAGAAAACCTATCTTTTTTCCCTTTATCTATTAACTGGGAAGAGAAAGAGGCTCCCAGCAGGGTCCAGTAAGGTGTTCAGCATGGAAGACGGGCTCAGAGAAGCAGTATGAGGCCTTTGAGTTTTAACAATGATTCCTAGGGATGAACATAGCAGGCCTGCTAGGAACGGGCAGGTATAACTCTGCCTTTTATTGCATATGCCACATGGCCGTATTTCAGTCCTTCAGTCCAACTGTGGCATCAGACTGCTTAATACTTACAGAAAAAAATACCAATAGATGTTTTGTTGCTCGGGTTGATGGTTTTGCAAGGTTTCCTCATCCGGTGTATCCCTACAGAGTCAATGTCACACACAGCAATGCAAAACTGTTACATTTCTTTTAAGTGTAGGGCCTTGTGCAATAGCATCTGTTGTATGTGTTAGTAATGCAATTATTAACTTCACATTAGAAAAAACTTTTGTTGGCTTACAGGAATTATATAAAAAATTATTTGGTGTAAAAAATTTCATAGTGCTCCTCACTTAGACTCTTGCAGGTAGGAAAAGACCTCTGTCCAGCACTTGATGGTCCAAGCCTTTAAGCCAGCACTATTCTGGTACCAGGTGCCACATCTACACAGCTTTTAAATACCTCCAGGGATGGTGACTCCACAGCTGCCCAGGGCAGCCTGTTCCAATGTTTGTACTGTCTCAGTTCACCAGTGTTAAACTGTTTTACTACTTATCATCATTCCATTTTGAAAACTGCTGTGAACTTAACAAAAGTTTATCTGATGTCCATTGGAGTCAATGGGATACAGGAGGTCTTTTAACAGCAAATATTTTTTTTTTGGTGGATTAAATGGCTTTAGGTAAATGGCAAATTAAGTAATGTAAATTATCATTAGCCTAAAATGTTATTCGAACATTATTAGTTTTACTATGGTTTCCAGAACAGGGATTGATCTCAGTTACACTGGTGTGAATGCAGATAGCTGTTAACTTAGAGCTTCTAAAATTTTCTTAACATTTTCTAATGGAATAGATCAGAATCCAGACCCCTTTTTCTTCTTGGTGGGATGCAAAATGCAGGTTTCTTTTGCTGGTTTTCCAGCTGGTATTTCTGGTGCATTCACCAATAGCCAAACACACTATTCTTTATTAGAGTCAGCCTACTTGCAAAATACATTTTTTTTTCCTTTCACGATTCTGTGTGCTCTTTCTTTGGAGAAGAAAAAGTGATGCAGTTGCACAAGTAACTTTCTACCCTAATTTAAATCCTCATTTTCTTTAAGAAGTTATTAAAAACCCCAAAAAACAGAAACCTGAGTTTTTCTCTAACTGCTATTGAAAAGGGACAAGAAAAATGTAATATCTACCATTATGGAATGACAATACTTTAATGTCTGTCTAGCTAATAAAATCTAGAGGAAGTTTATTTTCCCTAGGTAGCCTTGTAGGTGCATATATAACAGGGTTTATAAACAAGTGTCCCTATCCATATGGTCACCCATCTGGTGGTGACAAATCCCAAGAGAGATACCAATTACTGGAAGCAAAAACATAAATTTAGGGAAAGCTACTAAGACATTAGTTATACACTTTGCAAAAGATAAATTCTGATATCACCATAATAATTAATGTTTTTTTAAAGTGTATCATCTTGAACGACCCTGCAGGTACTTTCCAAGGAGGAACTATAACAGACATGATTTTATGATATACAAGGCAATTAAAAATAAAATAACTTTCTAGGGAAGGAAAAGTGTAGTCTTGAGGAGGATGAACACTTACATGAACCTGCAGTTAAGACTTATCTCCCTCTGCTCTAAAACCAGAGCCTTCCCTTGGACAGATGTGTTTCCAGTGCAGTAGAAATGAGAAATTAGACCTGTGGGAATAGTGACCTCTTGGGACTGTGTGCCACTGCGTGAGTGGGTGTGTCATGTCAGGCCAGCAAATCCCAGAGCCCCATTTTGGAGTATTCCTTATCTAACTACCTTTCTACATTCCACCAAACAGATGAAGGAACTGGGACTTAAAGTCAGCCTGAACACTCTCTTCATGGACACACACACACTTTAATCCCATATTTGTATGGGTATGGCAAAGCTTGACTTTGACAAGTTGTTTGGAGTGTGTCTGTGCTAATTGCTGGTGTGCTTTGGGAGAGCTGCTGGATAGAGCTTGACAGCTCTTTCTTAAACCTGTCTGCTCCTATACTTGGATTATCTGTGGTTGTCAGTATTCCTCAAAAGAAACTAGTCTGTGTAAGGAGCCAGAGCATAGGTGTTTTAAATTCTTTTAAAGCTATGCCCAGAGTTATCCTCCTTTTTTCTTTTTCTTTCAATGTCAACACCTAAGTGGCTGAACTCTGGTCATAAATGCTCCTGTCAGCTTTCTGTTCAGCACAGTTACTGCCCCAGTCTCATTTTGGAGTATGTGATTCTCTGTGTCTCATACCCAGAGTCCAGACACGCAGAAAAGAGTTCTGTATTTTGCCTAGGGAGAATCAGATTCTAAATATCATATACTGGCTTCCAGGCATACTAGTCTCTTATTGGAGCTAGCTTAGGAAGCAAAAAGTACACTTCAGGGAATGAATATCTTTGGTTAGGAAGTATTCTCATCCTTTTCAATAGCAATTGCAGGGTTCTGCCACTAATCACTTCTGTCAATTTTTAGTACTTAGATACTATTTGAGTGAGATTTGAGGAAATTAACTAACTAAAAGGCTCTCAGCTGAATATTTTGGAACACAGAATGATTAATCTTCCAGCAAGATCTAAAAGAATTTCTGATGTTTAGAGTGTTTTGACTGGTAGTTATGGGGAAGATTTTCAAAGGTCAAGACAGAAGAGGAATGCAGAATCTATCCAGGGAAAGATTGGAGTTTGCTGTATAAGCAAGTTAAATTTACATCAAATCTAAAGGGAGGTTAACATTATTTAAATTTTCAGTGCTGAAAAACAAATGACTATAAAGTATACTATTCTACCAAAGTGGTGCACTACACATGCAATAAAGATTAGGGAGCTCAAGCTATTACTGTAGGTATGCATGGTTATTGCAAAACCTTGGATCAGAATTTAAGTTTCTGTAAGATTTCCTGGGTGCAGTTAGCTTGTATCATCCAGATGTCTGCATCAAAAGAAGTTACAGCAAATCACGTTTCTCTTGTGATTAGTGGCTATAAAGGCTGTAACATATCATCCCAAATACACAGTGTTCCAGGGCCCTTGAGTCAAGTGTGATCACTTTATCAGCAAAAAGATATGTACTCATAGCTGTCAGCGCTGGTAACTCAGTTTGGAATATGGCAGTCACACTGTGCTATGCTCTGCTGGCACTTTATTGCCAGCAGTAACAATTCAATAACACCTCCATAACCCTATTGCCATTTGCTCATCCCTGAAGTTACACCAAGGAAAAACTTCTCTACAGAAAATGTCCTTGTAGGGGTGGAGATTGGCATCGGTGGAGATGCTGGAACATAACCTGAAGACAATATGGATAAAAATGGGACACACCTTTATTGCCAGTAAAGACACAGGAAAAAAAAATCTGAGCTATGTGTGTTCAGTGGGTTAAGATATGAGAGCTGGCTCTTGGGGAGGTGTCTTTGGGAGTCAGAAACACTCAATGTTTAAGTAAACACTGGAGCAAACACAGCCCTGAAACACATCCTCCAGAACCCTGGTGGGGTTGTCTGTGTGGCTCCAATTGTGGAAAACCCCAGCTTTGGTCATCACAGTGTGGGTGGTGGCTTGACATTGTAGAGCTGGAAGTAGTGAAAGAAAAATAACATGGATTTTAAACTGAGCTTATTTGATATGAACATCACTGGCATGCAGTGCCTATGAAGCTCCACAGTCACTTTGAGGTGCAGAACCACAATGTAAGCAGCAATCACAGAGAACTTCTAGGACTGACCGAAATTATCTACAGAAAAATAAGTATAATGAGATACTGAAAAAAGAGAAATTTGTTCTCACATTGTTAGCAGGGCTGAAGGGGTTGAATCTGTGTCTCTGAATAGAATGTCATTACTTATCAACCTGAAAGACATCTGGAAATAGCTCAGCTGTTATGATATCCATATTTCATATTGAACATAGTATGAACTCTCATCTAAATGTGTTACTGATTGTGATGGTGCAGTTCCAATTGATATTTTAATTCTGTTTATTTAGGTATGACTATTTCATATTGATTTGTAACAGTTACTCATGCAGACTATGCTGTGCATATTGCATTCTCCCTCAGAATTTACCTGAAGATGTGAGATGAGAAGTGTGGAGTTTAAATCTTCAGATAATGAAGGGAGAATTTGTAGATGAATAGAAATGTTTATGAGAAATCCAGATAACAGTCCAATAACTCAAGTAGAAGGAAACCTATGTGGAACAAGAGAAACCTACTGATGCTCTCTAACTGTGTTGTTGATTTTTGAGATATTTTTGTTTAATAGTAAAAGAGCTGTTATTGCAGTCTACTGAGGAAATGGCAAATGAATCATGTCTGGGGATTCAGGGTCTAGGGAGGAGATGAGTAACCTTGAACACTAGCTTGTCTAGTTTAGCTAGAAATAAGCATTTTTTTCTGCTCAAAGGACTTATTTTTGGACAAAACATCAGTGTGATTCTTTATAACATTGATTTTTTTCTCTAGGAAGCTGAGACAGTGAGGAGGATATTACCCCATGAATGGTAAGGGCCTCAGATTACTTAAGTTTTGACACTAGCAGGCTAATTGAAGGATTCCAGTGTGGGGCCTATTTATGACCAAACATAAGGGACATAGAACACTTTTGCTGCAATTTTCTGAAGAGAAGCAGAGAGGTATGTCCAAAATGATGTCTCCAAACCTGAAAAACCAACTGTGAGAAAGTGTACAGGAGGGAAAAGTGGTCAGATAATTCATAAGCTCTTCAGAGCTATAAGGGTCATGATAATTCCTGGACAGGAAGCACAGAATTTTCTCAATTAATTGTGTATTAATACACTTTTCCAAGTTTAGTTACTTACTATCTCTTTCTGTGTTATTTCCCCAAAAAATGTTCTGTTTATTTTTAAGAACTAGTAACCTAAGGATCCAAGGGCCTGCTGCTGCTAAGTCCTGCAATGTGTGATTTCTCACCATTTCAGCAGCTTCAGTCCAAAATCTTGGATTAGTGTCACCTGACAACTTGATTTCCCTAATAAGGTTATGGAATCTTATGAAAGACCTTTTAAAAGTGTATTCTGTGCATCCATTAGCCACACACTTACTCAATCCCCATGAAACTGTGACTGGATTGGTAAAACAGGATTCCCCATAACAATTTTTATCCAATGCATTGTGTTTATCCATAAACAAAGTGATCTTACTCTTTGTAAAAGCTTCAACCATCTTGTGAGTGATGGAAGGCAGACTCATTGGTGTGTCTTTCCCAGGAGGAATGACCTAGAGGGTCTGTTATTGCTTCCACACTTGTTTTTCTGAAATTGTATCATTGGACTTACGTTGAAATCTCAATATCTGGAGATAAAAATGTCAAGGGGTGCAGTGTGGATAAAAGTGTCAAGGGGTGCATCATCATCTGTGGAGTGACATCCTCAAAATGTCACTGTAGTAGTGTGTTGATATGGACAGATCCTTCACTTCCAGCATGAAGAAAGAATGTTCCTATTCTGCTGGAAAAATAACTGTAATAGCGATGGTGCCTGCTCTGAACTTCAGAAGCGGTCAGTAGTAAAGGGTCGAAAATAAAGCATACTGCCTTGGGTTTGATAAGGCTGAAATTCTTCCTCTGGGTGTAAAGTCTCTCCACCAGACTGAAGAACTGAATGAGTAGAAGTCTATTTCACCTTCTCATGGACCTTGCCTCTCTCATCTCAGGATTCCTACTTGAAAGAAATTAATACCTTGTTTTATGTCGATTTTAATATCAAAGACATTCTACTAAGCAGTAAAGTTACTGTCTTTTTTGACAAAACCCAACCTATGAGTCTTTAAGTGCCAGAGCTGGGGACCAGTTCAGCACCAGTGAAGCCAAGAGTGGCCCTTTCCCTTGGTAGCCCCTTCCCTTGGGTGACTGTGGGGAGAACCTGCCGGGAGCACCACGGGCAGACCTTGTCTTGGGCTGACTTCTGGCCTGGGGATGTTGCTGTGCCCCACAGCTCTGGTCCTCAGTCCCTGCCCCAGCTGGGGCTGTGCTGGATTGCAGCCCCGCATTGCTCGGCTGTGGCTGCTGCTGAGACAGGCTCTGTCCCCGAGCCACAGGTGAATGGCCCGGCCTGGTCTGGCCTGGCCTTGTCTGTCCCCAGCCCCATCTCTATCCCCAGCCCCACAGAGATGCCTGAGGCTGTTCTCTGGGGCTGTGGGGCAGGATGTGGCTTGTGAGACCCTGCCCTGCCCAGCCCATGGGGCAGCCCACGCTGCTCCCTGCTGCCAGCCCTGGAGGAGCCAGTTACCCCATGGTACCTTGACAGTCAGTGGTGAAAAAAGAGCGATATTCAGCTCTTGCAAGTCAAGTATCAGAGTCATCTGTGTAGAGTTTAGGACAGTGCATATCGAGTTTTCCACAGTCCAGTGCAAGAAAGACAGCAAGCTGGAAGGCATTGAGCACTGAGATGGTTCACCTGGAGATTCTGCCCAGTCAGACAGGCCGTGCCATCTCCATCCTTGGAGGATTTTAAGACAATATTGGACAAATCGCAAGCAACCTGGACTGACCCTATAACTGGCACTGCTGAAAATTGGGCTGGAGACATCCCAAGGTCTTTACCTGTGGGCTTGAGATTTCTGAGTCTGAATTTTAGCTTGCTGAGTATTGATGGCTTTCCGTTGGGAAAGGAGCTAGCAATAGTTAGCAAGATTCAGACTCAGAAATGTCGAGAGATTAAAATTCAGACTCAGAAATGTCGAGCCCACATTTACCCATCCAAGTTATTCCAGGTTTCTCTATAATTTTAAATTAAGTTATTATTAGTCATTATTTAATAATAAGACCAATTAAGAATGGATCTATGCTAAGCAGAAAACAACACAAATTCAGCATTGTAGACATTTGATTGACTTTATTTCTTCACCCTTATTCAGTTTCTCTTATACTTTGGTTGAATATTGCGATTTTCAATGATTACATATTTCAGTTTCAACAGCATGTGAGAGAATGATGTCTAGCCCTTTAAAAATCAAGGGAAAGTGTAAATTTCCTTACTAATAATTTAAAAATTAACTTCATTTGCTCCAAACCTTCTGTTCTGGACCTTGTCATAGAATATTCTTGGAAGAGTTTTGCTATTATTCTGTCTGACAGAGGGTTTTAATCATCTGATAAGTGATATTTATTCAGCAACCCAAACCCACAATTTTTATATATGATATATACAGTGAGACAAGTCTTTAGCAGCATAAATCACTCTTTGAAATCCATGGAGGTATATTAATATTTCAGAAATTGATGTGATCATTACATGTCATCTCTGCATATCTTTGTAAGGTCTGTCTCGGTCACATACAAAATCTCATTTAAGGCCCCATTTGACTTAGGTATTTTAATAGTTGCCAACATTTAAGCATGTCATTCAGTTGATTGCTAAAGGATTCATTGCATATTTAAGCACCCTCCTGAATCATGACAAGAAAAATAAGTGAGGGGTATAAAAAATACTTTTAAATAGCGGAATGTGGCTACCAGCATACTGCACTGCTCTGAAATGTATGTGCTCCTTTCTCCCCGCTAAAATTAAATAAATAAATAAATAAATAAATAAATAAATAAGAAAAGGAAAATAGTGTAACTTCTCTGCAGGGCTTCTGGTGCATGATTTGTGAAGTCAATAAATTCCTCTGCTGTTTGCTTTGCAGTTCAGTATCTTCACTTTTCAGCTGCTTTCCCTGTAACACAGACCTGTACTTTGTCGCTTGACCTCTGTTTCTCCCTTTACAAACTGTTCTTTTTCAAAAAGCCCTTCTGCTCAAAAGATTGTGAAGTGCTGCGGTTTCTATTTTCAGCTTGCAGTTAAAAGCTCTTTGTTATTTTCACAATTCCTCCCTTCTTGTGACTTTTACACTACACAAAGGCGACTTAATTCCTATCACAGAAATCCTGGTAAAATCCTCATCAAATTTGGCCAGCTGAACACAAGGCCAAACCCTATCATGTCTTAGATTTCATTTGGAGGATTCATTTCATTTGGATTTCAATATTCTTGAGGAAGTGAAAGGGAAAGTTATATAATAGATACTAAAACAAAAGCATAGGGATTTTTTTTTATAGCAGTACAATATTGTCCTTCCGCAGTTGTTATGGCACAGTCCAATTTGCTAATTAGAAGAGAAACAAAGGAAGATTTCAGTGTGATCCAATACCATCCACCATTGGTACCTAAATGTGGAGCCACTTGGAGTGGACAGAGATATAATGGCAAATATGATTTTGTAAGAGCAGGCATGCCTGTACAAACAAATGAACCAAGCCCTGAATTCACAACATTATTTTGTAGGCTTTTGTTCCTGTTTAAAATGGCTGACAAATTATTGATAGCTTTTGCATCCATGAAAAGGGATCCATTATTTTGGAACTCTGTGTCCAGAAGCTTCATCAGTATCCAGTGAGTTTTCTTCAATAATCATTTTGTCTTTACTCAGTGAAGAGAATGGCAATTGTCCAAAAAACATGCTTTGTTAAAACTTCACACTCCGGATGTTTTGCAGTTCCTGTTATTAAAGGATTATATTAATTTTATAGCTCATCCAACTTATACTTGTTACATTTTCTCTTTTTAACTCTGCACTTCAATAAACAGGAGACTAAAGTGCCAATTGGTTGCCTATGATTCATCTTCCTTTCAAGCTGTTCTGTAGAGTACACAGGATGCAGAAATCCTCAAAATCTTTTTTCTAACATAGGATTGTTGAGTGTTACAAAAGATGGTGTGAGCCAGTAACTGTGACATGAGTGGGAATTTAGAAGCTCTACATCCAGTGGTTAGTTGTTCACCAGAAACTGTCAAAAATCTTCAAGGACTTTAATTTCTCCCCATCTAAACTCCACCTCAGAAATGCACAATAGTGAACCATTTCTCCTCCTCTTTCATTATGATTTTGGTGTTGCTGTTGTATTTATCAGTAAATCTACAGAACAACGCAAGGAATGAGGCCGAGTCTTCATTGCCTCACTCATCCTTGATCAAATCACTCACCAAATGATGCAAATACTGTGCTATTATTTGACTTTTATATAATGAGAAAAATACATGAGAAAAATTAGCACTCATTTTTCCTTTGAATCCAGACCACGTATGAGACTATTTTTTTCAGCAGAACTGCTTTTTCTATTATTCCATCACCCCTTGACTACAATTTTTATCTCCTGGAATTTATGTGATGTCAGCACTTCACACACAAAGTGGGGAAAAATATTTACCCTTTTCCAATTTTGCTGCATCATCTTGCTCCCAGTTACAGCAGATGAGTTTCCATCTCTTTTCTGTTCAGGGGTGTGTGAGAGCAGATTCAAACAAGCCTAAAGGCTCAGCTCAGCTCTGCTGAACAAATTGCTTTACTTGTGGACAATGGTAGCTACTTGGGAATGCATGTAAAAATAAATCAGTATTAAGATTACAAGATTTAGGGCCAGTGAAGTTGTCTTTTTTTCCTGCTGGAACATGTGTCTGAATCAAATTGTTCCATTCATTCAGATGGCTGTAATAAGACCAGTGAGGAAGCTCAATGTGTATTTTGTTGTAGGATAAAGTGATTGGAAAAGGTTCTCTTTTCCCCCCTTATTGTTGTTGCAAAAGATGTTGAAGGAGCTCTTCTGAAATTGTGTCAAAAAAAAAAAAAAACAAACCAACAAAAAACAAACTCCTAGGGAAAACACATTGGAATTACAATACTGTGATTTGGATTTTTGAGAAAAAATACTTCGAAAAATATGTCTGAAATTTTTTATTTTATTTTTTGGGGGGAGGAAGGGTTGTCATTATATTGATGTTATTTTAAAATAAAGGAAAGGGAAAAAATCCCCCACATTTATCACAGTGGCATTGCTACAATTGACTAAGCTACTTTCCTGGTGGTGGGGTTGTGAGGAATGTTTACAATCTTCAGTGGGCCCAAGACTTACTGAAATATATTGAACAGAAGAAGTGTTTCCTATCTCCTGTTACAATGAAACTAACTGATGCTTTGGAAATTGAAGTTATTAGGATATCTGATGTAAATCTACTCCAAAATGTAGACATTTCTAAAAGCAAACACTTGCAATTTTCATTCAAATCAAAAGTAAGAGTAGGAAAAAAAAAAGTAAAAGCAAATGTCAGTCTATAAATGTGCTCATTAGCTAAATCTTGCATTTGCACTCTGCTGAATGTGGGACACTTGAGCTCATTGGGTATTTTGAAAGCCCAACTGTCTTATGTGGGGCCTCATAACTGGAGGTGATGCTTCTAGAGGAGATTCATGTCTGCTGGAGAAAGATTATTTCCCTGTTTAGAAAGAATTATAAAATTACCAAAATAATACATCTGGCCATTCACCTTCTTGGCAAAAGCCTCTGGAAATGATTGATGTCTCACAGACCAGCACAAACACAAGGGTCTGCCAGTGTTATAAATTCCTCTGTTGACTGTACATCCAGATTAAAACCTCAGTACTGCTCCTGCAGTCCCTGTGCTAACAGAGAAGACCCAGAGCATTGGCAGGAACAGCAAACGGACTGATACAAACTAAATTTGCTTAACTAAATTAAATGCATGACAATGCTAAGAGGACAAAGTTAAGGGCCTTCAGAAAATGTCAAGAAGCAGGGGAAAGTATAGACTGGTTCCCTAGAGGGGAAACATAAGACAAAATTTAAAAGGAGACATCAGGAAAGAGTTGTTTGGTTTTTATGTGTGTGTGTGGGGTTTCTTTTTTTTAATGTAATGTACATATGTACTGAATGCTTTTTGTTTTTAACACATAATCTGCTGTTGCTTGGAGGGTGGGCAGGGACAAGTCAGAGAAGGATCTGTGCTAGATGAAAATAGAAAGCTTTCAAAGATTTAACCATGCGGCAGAGGCAAGAAAATGCCCTTCAGTTTTTTCCTTTCAATAATACAAGTCTGAGAAATACAAAGTGGCAGAGAAGCAGTTGGAAAGAAAATGCACAGTAATTACCTTGGCTTTGAGGTTCCATGGGGATTTTTTTTTTGCAGGGCTTTTTTTACTCTTGTGAAAAATATCCCTAAATATTAGAGATCTCAGTGTGTCAGCCACTATTGTCTGTGATTCCTTAATTATGCTACACTTAACCAGATAAAGTATCCCTGATACTGCCTTGGCTTAAACAGCTCCCGAAGAAAGTCCTGAAGAAGGGAAATCCAAAGGGATCATACTATTTTTCCACTGATCATAGTATTTCTGACAGCTTCAGCAACATTTTTTTTCTTTACAGAGAGTGGGTCTCTCTTGTAGAGTGGAAGAAGTGGTCCATGATCCTGCCTATTTCCCTCAGCACCTCTGCAGGAGAAAAGCTATTCAGTGTCAGTTTTTTGTCTGGACTCCAGGGCTTCTCATTTCTCCCCCCTGCTCTCTGGCAGTCTTGCAGCTGGAGTTAGGCTGCCTCCAGCAGATCTTCACAGACACAGAAAGTCACCATAGTAAAGCAACAGAAAATTTGGCTGCACTAATATTATACCTCATTTTCCCCAGGGCTGAGGGCTGATGGCTCCTTTAGAGAACATCTCCTCACTCTCCTCTCTGCTCAGATTTCTTTTTCCATCCAATCAGCCTTTCCTTGAACTGAGAGCAGATTTAGCCACGGACCTGAACCATGAAAGAGTGGCAATAGAAAACTAGAAATCTGTCCTTCCACCTGATTGAGAAAGGTGGGAGCAATTCCAGGCTGCTATCTCTAGAATGTGGCCAATTTCCAATTTCATACATTTGGATGTATGAAATGTGTTTATGAAATCATTCACACGTAGCTTGTTTGGAAGAGTACTCTGATGTCTTCTAGCAGTTTCACAAAGTGGTGAAGTGGAAAAAGATGAAATCTATATTTAATGAAATAAAATTTCACCCATTGCAAGCAATTCTGTGTCTAATGCAACCAGCTCTTTTCAAGTTTTCAATGAAAGAGTTGCTTTCACCTGACACTTATCTCTTGAATAAAGCTGTGCTTGAGATCTGTGTGTTTTCATGCTGAGATTGTTAGCGAACTGAAAACAGACAGAATTTGGCCTTTTCAGTGGGACAGCAACACAGAATTTATTTACAGAAGTAAAGCAGGGCAAAAAGAAATTGTACATGTACTCCTTTAAGTTATGGGAATAACTGATGGGACATCTGGTACTGTACAGTGGAGAATGCAAAGTCATTGTGCTGTATCATGTTAATCCCCATAAGTAAATGCTCCCTTGCAGCTTCCTTTCCTGTATTAGTTATTCTCCTGCTTGCCGTCCTTCTGTATGGGAAGAACAAATCCAAGGACAAAATGTTGAGAAGCAGTTTGATTTTGTAGACGCTTTGTCAAGCTCTATCCCCAGAACCTCTGTGAATGTGGAAGAGGAGTGAGGCTGTGCTGTATGGCTAAATCACATACTTTAACATCTCAGCTTCAGTTCAACATGACATGACTTCAGGCAGACCCAGAATTTCATATGGGAGCAGTTAAATAACTGAGAACATCTAAAGCAGAGCAGAACAAAATCAGGCAGTGAGGGGTAAATGCCTACAGGCAGGCCAAATCTACAGAAGAAAGAAAATTGCAAAGCTGTATATTCTGCATAACAAAAGAAATGTGCTTGCGATGAGTGCTGGCTAAACTTATACTGGTTTTAGGTAGGAGATAACAATTATTGCCATTGTAATCCTGGATAATTCCTCAGTATAATTATCAGCCTCACTAAAGTTTATTATGCCTGTGGTGGCTGGGGATTTGAGAAGTCTGGAGAGTTGTGAGCCTCTGGATCAGGACAGCATTTTGCATTTTTGGGTTTGTTTTAATCTGTTGTTACAAAAAGCAGATTATTTCCTATTTTAATTTCAAAGAGGACTCTTTTGAAAGATAAGTAATCTTACTGTGGGCAGATAGTCCATATTCATGTTTGAAAAAAACTGTTTCCGTTTTATTGCAGAAGAGGGACATTTGTAATACTGATTACTGTGTTTACTTCTCAACATTGTTTCTGCTAAACATGCATTTGCTGTATAAGAGAACAACCATCTGTGAATTTCTGAATTTCATTAAACAGATGATAAGTGTTTAGTGATAATGATTTCATTAAACAAATGCTAGTATTTTGTTTTCCACAGGATTAATACATTCTATACACAAGAATTATCATAATTTACTATGGACCTTAACAATTTACAGACTGGAAATAGTCCCAGAATTACATAATTCACTGAGTCAGTTCAGATTAATTAAGAAAAACAGGTTACACATCTTAATTTATTATTAAAATGTCTCCTGAAATTAAACAAGAGACAAATATAGGGGTTTTTTTGTAACTTTTTCAATCTGTTTTGGAAATAGCTAGTGCTGTTTTAACATCGCTTTGTGTGACTATGACTTTTTTCGTAAACACAACTCTTGTCTCACAAGTATTTAAATGAAAGATATCTTTGTGTCTTTCAGTAAAAGTTTTCATCAAAAAGGCATTTAAGCAGCCCAAAAGCAATTTTGATGCAGTTTTAAAATGAGCAAATGTTCTACCTTTACTTTTCATAGCTGTTCAGGTGGCAGTGAGGGGTCTGAGACATCAAATCAGGGATACTTAGTAAGGGAGCAAACTGAAAGGTGGGCACAAGCAGCTGCAAGTGCTGTATAGGAGTCCCAGTGGAGAGCAAATGATGGCAAAGAGCATCTCCCAGCACAGGGAATAGGGAATCTTGAAGGTTGGAAGAGCTTTCTTCTGGTGTCTGTTGCCCACATTTACAGAATTTATTTCTCTTCTCTGCCATGATGCAGCTGCTGACAGCATCAATGGAAGTTGGTGATGACTTTTGTTCCATTCCTTGCCTTCAACTCTGCTCTCATTTGCAAAAGCCTAAGCAGGAATTACCTGCATGTCTTCTTCCTCCTTCTTTCATTTCGACCCTGAGAGCATTTCTCCAAGAGGATCTGATGAGTAGAACAGCTGAAAAAAACATTTGCATTCACATCTTCCCAGGATGTCCGTCTGATTCCATCTTTATTCCCACTTTATAGCACAAATTTTTGTTCTTTATCAGTAGCACAGGACCCTGTGTTCAGTCCAAGGGAGTGTCGCCCCTTTCTAGTGTGGCAGGACTCAGACAAGCTATGACTCCTCTGGATCCACACATTCCTGATCTGTGCTTGTCACAACTTTAGTTCAATGGAGAATTGTGATAGATACTTTATGCAGTTTTCAATAATTAAAATATTAAAGGCAAGTCTGGAGGAACTCTGGAGAACTTCCCTAATAGCTTCTCTTCAGTGTGACACCTCCCTGCTGGGTGCAGTAGATATCGAATCCTTTAGCTAAATCCCTTCCCACTTTACAGATGTTACACTGATTCTCCATTTTTCTCCCTCACTAGCATCTTCCCATGTGACACCATGTCTAATGCCCTAGCTAATGCAGACAGATTTCATCCACTGCATTTCCTTTGTCTGCATAATCATTTCTGCTATCAAAGGGAGATATATGATTATTTGAGCATTATCTAATCTTGGTAAACTATTTAGCATTTTATCTCATGCAACCAATGTTCTTCATATTTTTTTTTTTTTAACCTATTGAGTGTTGAAGCCAAAGCTTTGGGACTGTATCTTATTCCAATCATTTCCTCTCTGCCTCCCTTAAAGACAAACTGTTCTCAGGTACACTGACCTAAACACTTCTTTGCCATTTAGCACATTCACCTGACAGAACTCCTGGACTCTGAGAAGAGAGCAGCCCAGCCTGCCCACTTGACTTCTTTCCTCAGACATGGAGGTTTCCTTTTCCCCTACCTCTCATCATCCCTTTGCGCTATGCTTGGTGCCATCTTCCAAACAGAAAATGAAGACATTCTATTCCCAAGGGCCACAAGAAGCTCAGAGAAATGCTTTATCTAGTGCTTACCAAGAGTGAAAGTTTTTTACAGCTCTGTAAAGAGCTGTAAACAGGCCATTTTTTACATCCAGCTAATCTCAAACAGAATTTTGACTGCAAAAACACAGAGGACTTCCCAGACACAGATGAAAGTAGTTTGTGGAGGTTTATATAATTCTTGTTTGAATTCATTATACATGCATGGAATCATGAATCTTGCAAGAACTTTTCTAACTATGTATTTTGGTGCCTAAGGAATACTGTTCTGCAGAGATAAAAGCCCAAATCCAGCAGACCCTTGTACCAGAAGTTCTTATCTAATTTTCAACATTTATAAGGATAATTACCTTCCTCTTCTCACCCACCACTGTTTTAACAAGGAGTTGGATAAACTCCTTTTTCTTGCAGGGGATATAGCAAAAGTTTCAGATGCAGTTAACCCTGTCTGGTAATCCCAGTTCCCTCACTGGCTCATGCTGGAATTATTATCAGGTCATTTACCTCATCTTCTTCCAGGGTCTTTGACAGTTGCTTTCACTGATTTCTGAGTGTCTACTGGGAGAATCCAAGGACTCAGTTTCACTGCTCCAAAGACATGTTACTGTGAGGTCAGAGTCCAGAGGATGCCAGGTTCTGGTTGCCAGCTTATGGCAACTGTGGGATGCACTGTCCAAAAGCCCTGGGTGGACACATGCACTAAGTAACAGTAATAATAGAAGTGATGTATACACTGTGGGCTGGAGCATTGCAATTGTCTATATTTTCACAGGTCAGGTGAATGAAAGAAAGACAGGAAATGATTACTCTGTAGGAGCCTGAATCAATCTCTCCCCATTCTCTATAAGACCTGGAAACATTTTGCTCTTGCAAATAATCTTTAACCAGATAGGTCACACTATTAAAGTCAATGGCTCCTTTTGTGACTAAGGACTACTCAGCAGGCAAAACACTTGCTGGCCTGATTTCTAAGTCTTAAAATGCCAAGAAGAAAACACAAAATGTTTTTAATAATTTCTTGTTGCTGCAATTCACATTTTACTACAGAGTAAAATTTTATTGTTAGTTGTCATTTATTAGGGAAAAAAAAAAAAAAGAGAAATATGAGCAGGACCCAGATGGCATTGTGCTTTTTACATAATTGCAAAGTACTTATGTTACAGGCAATTTTCATTATGTACTAATCAAACTTGTGTAATCCTGTCATTGCACTGTCAGTATGATTATTGCATCTGTTTAACAAAAAAAAAGTTGAATAACAATAATAAAGAAAAGTAGATAAATTAATGGTTTTCTCTGCAGAGACACAGTGACAAGGATCCTGCCACGATGATGTTCTCAGCATACAAGAAGACAGGATGAATTGTAGCATCAGTGTGAAGTACTCTGGAGAAAAGCAAGAGGTATGACAACAATCAGACAAGATCACAGGAGCAGTTAAACCAGCTAGAAAAGATTTGTACCATGTCCCTTATGAACATATGAAAGCAGCACTCAGAACCTGCTGTGTTTCCTTTCTTGGCTAAGCAGAGAACATTAATACCTGAGAGCATCTTTGTTATATGTGGCTTGGTTGTGTAGATTTCTGGGACATGAAGAAGGAATTAAAACATAACAGGAACAGTGAGGAAAAGGCAGAGTGTTCTTGCAGCATCCCAGAAAAAGACATCACAAATTTAGCAGCACGGGCTATGCAGGAAGAAAAGGAGACTCACAATTCAAACCTTGCTGTGGCTGAACTGACAGGCAGTGAAACTGCCATGTGCTGCTCAAGGGCTGGTGGGTGTCAGCATGGAGACAGTGTCGATGGCCACAGAAGTGATAGTTACAATAGTCACACAAAACTCCTACAGTCACCCTCAAATCAAGAAAAACTGTGATGGCTACAGCCCGTAAAAGCCTGTGTGAGGATCTTGCCTTGAATCTTGGTGGCAGACTGTCGCCTTGATGTTTTCAGCCTTCTCTTCAGTTTCACAGTTTCATGGTTTGGGTTTCTTCTCACACTCTGGTCTGTAAACACCGGCAAATGTTTATCATAACTTCAAGGTAATTTTCTTTCCTGTTCTTAGAGATACGGACAGCTGATGGACAGTTGTCTTGACCAATGGGATGGGGAGAGGTGTCAACCTTCTCCCCCAATTCTTGGCCTCTGTAGAAATACTATATAATGGAGTCAAATCTTTTAAAATAAATCAATTTCAGTTTCCATGCCTTCTGAAAAATGTGTGTGTGTGTCTGTGTGTGTGCAACTAACAGCGCCATCAGACTGTCTGCAGACAAGTGCAACCTTTGCTGGACTCTGACATCTGGTAGGCGTGGCTGCCTGTGAGAAGGAGTGCAGACTGTCCCTTTTCTTACACCGTTGGGCTTTGCCACAGCTGGTCACAACTGTCACCAACTTCAAATTTCCATTTTTCAGACAATCTGCTGCAAAACCCTGACTGGAGCACCTTGAGGAGTGAGGTCCTGTATGTTCCTGAGACTTTGTGTCCCCTGGTAGCTGAGGAAGAGCAGGTCCTTGGAGCTGTCTGTGCAGTCACAGTAGCAATGGAAGCTCCTCTGATGCTCTGACACAGCTGCAAACTCAAACCAGAAGCCTCTCATTGGTTTCAGCCAGCCACTGCCGATGAGTCCCTCCAGGGAAGCAATTTTTCCAGGAATCAGTGTTAATCTCATCTCTCCTTTACATACTGCTGGCTTTCACACCGAGCCCACCTAAACCATGCCAGCCCTACAGACCACAGGAGCCTTGGTGGCCTTGGAACACCTGCTGACCTTCATTCAGAAGCACATTCAGCTCTTGTATAATCCCCAAGGCATCCGATTCTGCCTGTTGATGTTCACATGCTGCTCAGGTCCTTAGCTACAGAGGGAGACCTAAGGTAAGATTTTCCAAGGTTTTTTCTTCTGAGCACAGCTGAGATCTTACGGGAGAAACACCTGGAGCCCAGCCAGCATCTCCTTTCTAGAGTGGTCATGGTCCTGATTTATCATTCAGGAGATGTGCATTCAGCCTTTTATCCTTCAGAGGTTTTTGAACCCCTGCTCCAGGCAAGGCTACTCAGTGCTTTGGTACTAATTTCATATCTTTTGTTTTAGTGTCATTCTAAACTTTTAGGAATGAGTATTTTTTGAGTGTACTTGAGTCATCTACTTCTTCATGTGTAGTTATGGGACTTCCTTTTTTTTTTTTTTCTGGGTCATGAAACTTTGGCTTTTTGGGTAAGTCAAAAAAAGATGCAGGAAAATGCCTGGATATTATATGGAGAGCTTTGGTAACTTCCTGTTGAGGAATCCAATACAATCTTTCACTGATTTTTGGGAGAGTTTGAAAAGACCTATGCTTCATGCAACAGCTGAAGACAGCAATTTTTCTTTAAAATCTAACTTGCTACTTACTAGAGATAGTTCTGAAAACCTCCAATACAAGTTTTTTTCAATGATACCTGAACTTGAAATTTGTGTACAGGAGAAGATTTTGGCAATACACAGAGACTAGAAAAAAAAAAAAAAATCCAGTCTAAGAAAAAGACCATGAATTGTACATAAAGCACTTAAAAATAAAATCACAAAAGGATACCATGGCAACAAAGAAAGAAAAGAGATGAACTCTTCATTATAAAGGACAAATATGATAACTTTATTATAAGTTTTATAATCTCTATTTTCTCTTACAGTATCACAATACACAATCTTGGTTAAAGCACCATGGAACTGTGTTTTTCCTCCTTATAAAACCATCAATTTTCAGGGAAATTTCACTAAGAAAATGTCTTCTATATGTAAGCAAAAGAAATTATTGCTCTTTAAAATAGTGTATTTGGCATGTAAACAAGAAAATAAAAAGCATTTATTCCACAAACAACCATAAAATGAACACTTAGAGCTAGGCAAAAAAGTCTCAAAGCAGAGAAAAATCACCAGAGGTCAATAGCAAGCAANGTTAATTACTTGCTTTGTTTTGCTCCTGGGCATAGCTTTTGCTTCCCCTATTAAACTGTCTTTGTCTCCACTCATGAGTTTTCCAGCTTTTAGTCTTCTGAGAGNAAAAAAAAAAAAAAAGAACAATTGCTGCAAAATATTAGCACTTCCTATAACTTTGCTGTTTCTACTTTCTAAACCTGTGCTGGTTTTGGTTGGGGTGGAGTTAATTTTCTTCCCAGTGGCCACCATGGGGCAGTGTTTTGGATTTGTGTTGATAATACAGAGATGTTTCTGTTATTGCTGAGCAGGGCCTGCACAGAGCCAAGGCCTTTCTGCTTTTCCTACAGCCACACTGGGGAGGAAGCTGGGGGTGCAGGGGAGGTTGGGAAGAGACACAGCCAGGACAGGTGACCCAGACTGACCAAAGGGATATTCCAGACCACACGACATCATGTTCAGTATATAAAGTGAGGGGAGGAAGGGGGATACATTTGCAGTGATGGTGTTTTTCTTTCCAAGTAACCATTACCTGTGATGGGGCCCTGCTCTCCTGGAGATGGCTGAACACCTGCCTGCCCATGGGAAGCAGGGAGTTAATTACTTGCTTTGTTTTGCTCCTGGGCATAGCTTTTGCTTCCCCTATTAAACTGTCTTTGTCTCCACTCATGAGTTTTCCAGCTTTTAGTCTTCTGAGAGTCTCCCTGATCCCGCTGGTGGGGGTTGAGCAAGTGGCTGCCTGGGGCTTGGCTGCTGGCTGGGGTTAAACCATGACATCCCTCTTGTGTTAGAGCCATGTGCTAGTCCTGGTGTTTAGGGCATCTCTATTGACTTTGCACTCAGAGCAACCTGTGATGTTAAACATCTTCAGGTTCTTTCACACCTGAAAAATTACTGAAAAATTTCACACATGTAAAAATGACTGTTCTGAAAATAATATTTTTATTTATATTTATGCTCATTAAAATTCCTAGAACTTTTGTATCTCCTCCCATAGTTAGGTTTATTGAGTTTCCAATACCAAGTTACAAAATAGAGTCCATGTATTGGACTCCAGTTAATGAGGATTTTCAGTCATCTAGGACATCATGCCTGACCTCTGTCTGACAATCCAAAAAGACCTGGAGCTCCCAGGAGTCCTTTCCCACACTTGGTACTTGAGTGAGATGTCTGAGATAGTCTGACACGTCTCAAAGTTCTATAAACACCACCTTTATTTCAGCAGCAGAATCCCATTCCTAGAGTGAGATCCACCTCCCTGAGTTCCACATCCATGTTGAAGCTTTTTGCCTGTTCAGTGGAGACCCATTGGATAGTCAGTGACATTTAGAGTACGATCCAGCAGACCAAATGTCAACACCAGTTGTAAAAATCAACAGACCATGGTCTAAACTTCTTTGATTAGTATGGGAGCCCATGGTGAGTTGTACATATGGACATATCTGGGTAAGGTATGTGTATGCCACCCTGTCTCGAATGAGACATTGTATTTCCATAAAGGTTTAGGACTCTTAGGTTTTTTTTCCTCTCTTATTTTTCCTCCCCAACAACACACTCCTCAGTGCTGGAAGCCATAGATGAAGAGATGGTTACCCACTTCTTTAGAATCACAAATGAGCCACCCTTGTGCCTGTGGACTGCTCTGTTCTTTGTGAACCAAATGTGTGTGTGGCAGGGAAGGGGCAAGGGAAGAGAGGAAAAAAGTAATATGTCCTGCCCACTGATATAGAACTCTTCTTTGAACTTCATACTTGCTGTTGAATACCCAGTTTAGAAGGAATTATAATGACAAAATGACCAGGGCATTTCCACATTCTCTGATTATTACCTTTACAAATGAGAAGAGAGGCACATTTATAGAAGGTTTCATATTATAGTTAAGAAACTTATTTTTGTCTTTATTGTTTCTCTCTAGCTTTCTCACTTTTGTTTTTTGCAGTTATTTTGATTAAATTTACAGCATGCTCTTTTTTT
This sequence comes from Donacobius atricapilla, assembly GCA_013397315.1. NCBI lineage: Eukaryota > Metazoa > Chordata > Aves > Passeriformes > Mimidae > Donacobius > Donacobius atricapilla. Next base: position 524,553 of record WBMY01003447.1, on the reverse strand, counting down.
TCCTTGAAAACCTAATAGCAGGTCTAAAAATAATCACAGCTTATAGGGCAAAGAATTGTTGTAGGGTTTACTGGTTTATTTTTTTTCCCTTAAAAGTTATAGTTGTAGGACTTTAAATACTACATAAAACACCAAAATTACTCTGAAATGGTGTAAGAAAATGCTGCCCTAAATTAGAAATTTACATCTATTCTCTCCTCTATGTGCTGATCCATTTTTAAAGCACTTGCAAGATTTGTTTGTTACTTTGAAGCTAGAAAATAGACTTTGGTTCTCTTATGAAAGGAGATATTGTATTTCTACTGCTTGATAAAAGCAAGAGAAAAGGAATTCAGTTCTGTCACAAAAGAAATAATAAAAATAATCTCTTCTTGGGGAAACTGCAAGGTCAGTTAATTTCCTTACATTGACAGAAGTGGTCACTTCCTCCCTCTTTTTGTCCTTCTGAAATATTTTCTTTTGTTTGATCCTGCTGTTGTGAGTTAGTTCTATTAAATCCTTATGTGTCTTTGCAATGTGAACATCAGCTCTTCTCAGGGTGCACATCTATAAGGATGTGTCCATAAAGCCAGTTTTCTCTTGTTTTGTTTTTTTAAAAAAGGCATTTTATTCATAGTGCATTTATTATAGTTTTTCCCTCTGGTTTTGTTGCAAGATAGCTGAGATCCTCCAGTGAGGATTATTTCTCATTGAAAGATGCAGTACATTTTCCTCATTAGCTATGTCATATTTATGAAAAATACAAGTCAGTGTCCCAGATGTTAGAAAAGCCCAGGTAAAAGGTCACAGTGGAGCAGTAGGAAGGCTGTATGTTCAGACTGAACATCTTTACACTTTGGATTTTAGTAAATTAACGTCAGATGCATACGAGGCACCTACAAATAACTGAAGATCTTTGTGTTCTGGCCAGTCCTGGTAATTTGTTACAGGAAGCACAGGTGGGGGGGCATCCTTGAAGACTTTAAAGAGGGACTTTAAAGAGGGATGGACCTTAGAGTTTATTCCTGAGTTGTAGGTTAGACTTAAAGAATCTTGTTGAAAAGCACATAAGCGATGCTATAAAAGAGTTGTGTGAACAGGAGAGACCTGGGCAGAGGGAGGTCATGAAAATGTACGAGGACAAGTGCAACTATTTTTGTACAGATAAAGATGCAGAGGTAACCTCCATCTGATGTCAGTGACTCACAGAGGAATCATGAAGGGACTCAAGAAAATAGGTGTAGTGCCTATAAAAAGCTAATAGCATATCAGAGAACAGATTTAAGAGCAGGGCAGCAATCAGGAGGCCAGGGGTGAAATGTAGACCAACATTCTTTCTGCATTGCACGTGGAAAGGACAGCTTGAATAAGAGAGGCCGAAGCAGCCCATTTTGTGGCAGCTACATTTAGCTGTTAGCAAGGGGAGAAGCACCACAGACAAAGGTTGGTGGAAGAGAAATGCTAGGGCTTGAGAAGTGTGTTTGTAGGCTCTAGTCAAAAGTGGTAGAGTAAAATACTGGACAGTGCAGAGTCTGAGCTTCTGAGGACTTCACAGAAGTGAGAAGATAGAAAAGCAAAATTGTAGAATCTAAGAAATGAAAACAGTAAAAGCATGAGCGGAAAAGGGGAAGGAGGAAACTGGGGTTACAGGATACCTATTCACAGAGAGCAGAAAAAGTCTGATTTTGAGGAATAATGTGTTTGACTGTGTGAAGTGTCCGAGGGGTCATGGCAGATGAGTAGAAAATAGACTCTTGGCGTTTATTATGACTAAGAGCTCTGAAGTCCTGGAACAGCAGAGCAGAGAGAAGGAGCTCTGGACAACCATAAATGGTCCAGAATCCAGAAAGAGATCAACACCTCCTGTAAACACAAATAGATCTGCCTATCACAAATTTTATTTATTCTGTGGAGTCTTAAAATACAAGAATGGTATTTCAAAAAGAGTATTTCATGTCTGAGGAAAGCATCATTGTGTGTTCTTGCCTGAGAATAGAGCCAGACTCCCCGACATTTACAGGCAATATCTCAAGGTTATTTACAGCACTCAGAGACTGGGCACTTTCAGTCTCTCCTTGCCTTTTGACTTCAGCTCTTGTTTCAGTGACATCTTCTGTTGGTTTGGGTAATGGTAAGTGGCAGACTGGCCAGGAGCTGCTGCCTCCCCCCGCAGAGGGGACTCCGTGTTCTCGGTCTAATTGCGTGTTGGGGGCTGCTGCGCTGTCCCTTGGAGTGAGCACAGATCAGAAGTCAATTGTCCATTCTAATCAGATTTACGCAGAATATATGCCATGTGAAGTTTCAAGTGACTAGAATTAGCTTACACACAGCAAACATTTCAGGTCCAATCTGATCATTTTAAGTGAAAACTAGTGAGCTCTAACTGTAGGGAAGGAAAAGCCGTGCGATAATCGATAAACCAGGAATGATCTGAGAGAGGGGACCAGTGTGTTCGATTAATCATCCTACCAGCTGACCAGATTTATGACATGAAGCACATTAATCAAGTACTTTCAGAAAAAAAATGGGCTTTATACTATACAAGCATTACCCACAGCTTTTGCAGTGGTAATTTAATTTGTGAAGATTTCCTCTGAGACAGCAGTGGGTTATGCTACAGCTGAAATATATACAAGTATTCATAATTCTTTTCAAACAGTTATTGTATTAGTGTCTTTCTGGGTACCTTTCTTGAAGTGGCTCTCTCTTGTGACTTGGCTGTACATTCCATTTCTCAATACTTACACCTGAGTGAGAAGATGTAACATGGACTCCACTAGAATTTAATTTCTCAACACGAATCTCGTTCTCATCACAATAATAAAAACAAGTTTTGTTTCCAGATTGATTTTTTTCCTTTCATTTGTTACCGGAATGTCTCCCTGTCTGCAGTTTTTAGAAGAACTTTTACAGAGAGATGGATTTTTTTCTTATATGAAAACTCAGTTTTCATGGCACCAACCTGTTCTCTCTTCCCTCATTACACTTTCACTGAAGGGGAAAAGAAGGAAGATTTTTTTAAATCCTTAAGTATGTTATTAAAGGTTATTTAGGTATACTGTTGTTAGCACAGATTTTACTTTTACTTGAATCAAGCTCAGTATTTCACCTCCCAAAGAAAGACCAGAGCTGCCCTCTACTAGAGGGCGCATGCTAACAATGTAAGTCAAATTTACCTAGATCCTATGCATTTTGCAAAGGGAGTGTTTCAACAAGCTTAATTACAACTTTTCAATAAACCCAAACAAAATTCTTAAAAGGAATTGAAAAAAAACACCAACCAGACAAACAAAAAATAATTCAACCCCCCCCCCCCCCAACAAAANAATCTGCTGGAAACAGTGTGGGTCTTTGTGTTCTAGTTCAGATCAGCAGAAGGTGTATTTTTCTTAACTAAATAATGTAAGTTAGTGAGTCAGAAAGAAAGAAGAGGTAAGAAAATGGAATAATTTTTTTATTATATCCATAAACATGTCCAGTTCTCCGAATTTTCCCTCCTTGGCCATTTTGGCTTGCTGTTAGTACACATTTGTCTCTGTTATCCTGCCATGAGGGAAGTCAACAAACCCTTTGCTCCTGCATGCATTGTGACAACCAAGAAAACCCCCAACTCCTAAACCAAGCAAGCAGTAGGGATGCGCCTCAGGCATTGGAGAAATCCTAGCGGATGGCATCCACTTGGTTCCTTGTGTTTTACTGCTCAAACATCCGCATTACAAATTTAGTGATGTACTGCCCTGATGTGCTGGCAATACTGTGTTGGTACTGTGGTCGTGCCAGTGCAGTGGCTTTCTCATATGCAAAACCTGGCGATAAAGTTCCATTTGCAAAGTGTTTTCTTCCTGTTTTCTCTGCTTCATATCTTCTACTTTTTTCAAACCGCTTTACATTTGATGATAGCTTTTAAAAGTTATTATTTATTGCTTCAGTTTAAATCTAGGTTTGATAAAAGGCCAAACTTATACTAAGTGAGGAATAAACCATGGTCAGAAAATTCTCTGCCAGAAAGGAACATCTCCTAACAACAAGAACAAAAGTTATTCTCCATCTTCTACACAGAAGTAGCTGAGATATAGGCAGAATAAGAGTTTTACCTAATATTGGAAAAAAACTCCTCTATGACAGCCAAAACTGAACAATAAAAGAGGAACTATCTATTTTTCCTTTCTGTATTGCCTGGAACAAGCTCATCCATTCTTTAGTCCCCTTACATGACATTCCCATGCATTTTTTGCCATGTCTATGTTCTTGTCTGTTCACCTTCTCCTGTACCAATTCAAAATACTGCTGTAAAAAATTAATTTCCTGCTGTGCCCCTTCTGATTTTCCTTCCCACTTGATTTTCCCCCTCTCCATGGCGTCAAGCACACCTTCTGTCTTTACTTCCAGCCTCTTTCACAGCCCAGACTTGGCCCATGCTTTATCAAGATGACAGTTCCCTCCTACCCAGCCCAGACATGAGCCGTCCAAGCCCACTTTTTTATAATTTGGAGTGTCTCCCTCTAAAAACTCCCAAAGCCATTTTATTTCCATCCTTCAAATCCCACCTTAAATTCCTCTGGTGTGCATTGATAAGCTCAGTGCTGCTGGGCTGTAGTTGTGCTGTGACCAGGGTCTGGTATCAATGCTCTGGCTCCTTCTGCTCTCCCATCTGTCTGCATCCCTTGCTTTCCACTGGGAGCTCTTCCAGCATCGACCACAACTCTGTCTCTTGGTGGCAAAGCCTGTGGAACAAGAGGGACATGGTTCATGAGAGTGGCACCTATTGCTAAAACTCTACAAATAGTAAATCAGCAATGAATTTGATCAGTAACACCAGAACCAAAAGCAGTAAGTCACTGCCACTGAACCTTAGTCCAAGCCAAGAACGGTGATGAAAACACTTAACATCTTTTATATTTTGCACATCCATGAATTCAACCCAGTGCAGGTTCTTCCTTTCTGTGGCAGCATTGCAGTATTGACCTGTGTTTGATATCACATCCTTTCTAACCTCCAAATGCTACTGCTGTTGCAATCACTCATTTGAGGGATGATCTATTTGACTGCTGAATAGTCTAATGACATAAGATAGCTTGTGGAGATAGAAGCCTGGCCAAAAAAGTTTCACTTCTGATGGCATCCTCTGACAATAAGCATCAGCCAAAGCTGCCCTGACAGGGCAGATGCACGTTGCTCTCAGATTCCAGTAAACCTGAAATTAAGGTGCCAAATTCAGCACTAGAGTTCAAACTGTCCATAAGGGGTCAGTTCAATGGCAGTGGTGGCAGGGCACTACAGCACATAGGACCTGTCGTTCTCCCATGAGTTGTTTCCACAAGTCAGGCATATAAAATCACTGACATTAATTTAATGAGTTAGTTTTCGGGAGATTAGTCTCACCATGAGCTGGATTATTCTGAACATATGGAGACTCAGTCTGGCTATGAAGTATGTAAAAGAATGGCAGAGATTTGGGAATGCTGACTTTTTGAGCTGAGTGAATCTCGTGTTAAATAATTTAACTCTTCATAGCACTGTTGGAACTGTTTTGTTGCTGTCTGGTTTTGAGGAGATTTTTTAACTTATAGCTATGCCAGTCACTCTAGGTAACTCCAGTTTAAGTCTGTAACAAAGCACAATGGAGTCCAGGGTTGTGTATATTTATGAAAAATCAGATTTATAACAATAGAATGTGGGAGAAGCCAGACCTTGGAACAAATGTAGACTAATGCTGAAGTCATTTCTTCTGGCAGTAGAGGAAATTCTTGGGAACAAAAGACAGTGAACATGAGATTCTCTGAGATCAGGGCCTACTGAACTCAAATTTCAGGGACAAAAATCTCAGCAGCATCCAAGTGAGTGATAAGACTCACTTGTTGGTTTTCTGGGGGTTCTTTGGGGTTTTTTTTGGCATGTGGGTTCTTTTCTGGTTTTAGTTTGTTTTTTGGGTTTTGTTTGTTTATTTTGTTTGTTTGGTTGGTTGTGGTTTTTTTTATTTTGTGTGTAGTTTTTTGTTTGGTTATTTGGGGGGTTTGGGTGTTTTTTTGTGGGTTTTTTGTTAAGATTTTTTTTTAGCATTTTAGAGCTTAATCCATAGAAGGGATTAGAGGCCTAACTGCTGCGTAACTGACATAATAGAATTTAGGATGAACAGCTCCTCAGTTGGTAACCAAATTCTGAAGGACCAGAAAATCTCAGTTTTTGGTGATAACATTATCCAAGGTCAGCCATCAGCTACCCGTTGTGAATAATCAGTCTTTGTCTCACCATTGTTCTTTGTTTAAATTCACAATAAAGTCATTGTTATACCATTCACCCTGTTACCCATGAGGCCCATCTGCAAGAAGATTTTAGAGGATGAGGAGACTTGTACAGAACATTTTACCCTGTATTCTATTGATTAGAATGCCAGACTTGAGAGATTCAGTGTCACCTCTGCCCTCTTCCTGAGATCTCTAACTTAGGAAAGAATCTGAACCACAACAGGAAGAAATTGTATCTGAAGGAAATCTTTACAATTTCCATATGTTCTGCTGGAGCTCATTCCCTTTTTAAGGAAAAGTTAAGTAAGAGTTGAGGAGTAGTAGTAGCAGCAGTAGCTGTTAATTTCAGCGATCATTAGCATTCAGGTTCTTTCTCTTCCTGACTGGTGACTCAGCCTCTGTGTTTGCAGAATAGTTCTCATGAGTTTTATCTCTTGGTGGTCTAATAAATATTCAGGAATCTGACCAAAGTGGAAAAGCTTAAATGGGAAAACTTTAAAGCCTTTTTCTCCAGGTTCCAGGGCCCGCTTCAGGTGCTTTCTCACAAATCATGGGATTTTGTGGCAAACATGGGAATGAATGTCCATAGATGGAAGGCATATGAGCCTGGATCATCTGTGAGGCTGGTGATTGTTTAACCATGGAGAAGAAGAAGGTGACTCAGAATTTCTCAGGACAATCAGGTGTGTAGACCCCTCAAGTGTGGAGTTAATTGTGTTTAGTGCTGGTAGCATGACTCACTCCAGCCCTTTCCTTATGATTTTTGGTTGACTATGGGGAGGATGATGGAGAACAGGGCTCAATTCACAACTCTTTGGATCCTTTCAAACAATTGGCTCCCTGCCTGTGAAAGCCATGTCAGTGCCAGATGTAGTGTTAAAGTTGTCTCACTTTGGACATATTTCTGCAGCCTCACATTGTACCAGTTTTGGATTAGTTCTACCTCTGTGTCAAACGGTTCAGTTGCTGCAGTCACACTTCACTTACATTGAAGTAATTTGTGCTTTAAAGCTGGTAGTCATAAAATATTATATTTTACAGGCTTGCAAATAGATGCAGTCCATGTTCTTCAATGGGCCA